>CAUYRH010027430.1:0-39493 GCA_963574655.1 Perodicticus potto | reverse complement strand
TGATACTCTACATTTAATAAGTTTCACCAGTACCCTACTAAGATGCACCGTAGGTGTGATCCCACCAATTGCCCTCCCTCCACCCATCCTCCCGTCCCCTCACCTCCCTTTCCCTTTTCCCTGTATTCTTGTGCTATAATTGGGTTTTAGCCTTCATATGAAAGCTATAAATTAGCTCTATATTAGGGCTGAGTACATAGGATACTTTTTCTTCCATTCTTGAGATACTTTGCTGTGAAATAGTTTTGAAAGATTTTATGCCCAGTCTTGTAGCCTAAGTACTCCTGAATGCCCCCACCAAGGCAGAGAGAAGCCAGAGAGCATTCAGGGACTCTGCAATTAGAAGCTGCCTTCTCGGGGATGGGTGCTATGACAGCCGTCTGTGTCTGGGGCCACTGCTCATGGAAAGGGGAAAGGGCAGATCTCCAGGGTAGGATCAATGCCTTCCTAGGCTGACCCCTGAGACTAGGGAGGAGGGGATCATGCTCTCATGAACTGATACCACCCTATATTGTTTTCTCTCGAAGACTTTACGTTGAGAGAGTTTGCAAATAGCAAAAACACATGGTGTCTGAGCTCAATGCCTACCTCTGGTCTATAAGCACTGAGGCCTAAGAGGCAAACAATTTTATAATAAAAAGAACCAATATTAACATTTATAGGTACTTAGGACATGACTATATATCTACTATGGGTAGGAATAATTCAGAAAATGTTAAGTAAAATGGATGAGTAAAACGTTAAGTAATGGCCATCATTCAATCCCAGAGCCCAGTGAGTGAGTCAAACCCTGGTGCTGGAACACAGCACCCAAGGTGGGGGGCTCCCACAAATGCCAGCCTGTCAAAATCAGGTCAGCTCTCTGGAGGCTGCCACCACATCACTTCTCACTCCGTCTTGGTTCCTTGGTTTCCCAAATATAAAATTCTACCAATATTGATTTTACTACTGCATTTATCTTAGCCAGAGCACAGACAAGCCCTGACTTAGGACGGCTTGACTTAGGATTTTTCAACCTGATGGTGGTACAAAAGCAAAACACATTCAGCAGAAACCATTCTTCAAGAACCACACAACCATTGTGTTGTTCTCTTTCAGTATTGTATTCAATAAATTACAGGATAGGTCCAATACTTTATTAAAAAATAGGCTTTTTATTAGATGATTTCACCCAACCACAAGCTACTGTCAGCATTCTGAGCATGCTGAAGACAGGCTAGGCTAGGCTATGATGTTTTTTGTAGGCTAGATGTATTAAATGCCTTTTTGACTTACAGTATGTCCAACTTAAAATGGGTTTATCAGGATATAATCCCATCATAAGTCAAGGAGCATCTATATAGGGGAAAGGGAGGAAAATGTAATAACATTTCAGAATTTCAATAAATTGTACATCTGAGAATTGTTTACTTTGAATTCAGAATTATATTAGCATTCTAGGCCACGTTCTGTCACTCTACTCTTATGAAAGAGGCACTCCGCCCAGCTGCATTTCTTGTTATCTACGTCTGTAAACTGGTAAACTCCTTGAAGCTATTCCCACTGCAGTCTTTATACATAAGACAAAATTGCTTTAAAAATATGTGAGCACAAACACAGTGGTCAGTTAATTCTTATTTACCCTGAGGATGCTTAAGTAATTGGTATAATTACTTTAAAGGCAAATCAAACCTTATTAATGCTTCCCAAGTACTTTAAGAATCTTAAGTTAACGAGTATTTTATAAAGAGCTGCTAGTAGGAAGGAAGCATGCTCATTTTAATATTTGGTTCCTGAAGAAGTGTTTTGGTTTATTTAGAGTCTCTCGGGAAAGTTTGTTGGTTTGGACTTTTCTAGGAAATAAGACTGAGGAAACTGATTTAATATGGTTTGGGCTATGAGTTATAGATATAGTCATAAGTACAATTCTAAGGAGAAACTACCCAGAAACTATAACATAAGGACCATCTTGGATGCTAATAGTACACAAGACTGCCTGGCCTGTAAGCACTCACAGGTGTGCTGGGGAGAACATCCATGTCCCCACGGGCAGCAAACCTGCTGTGCAGGCAAAGATGCCATGTACTTAAAAACCTGATGGCCTAATCTGAATTTTGAAAGCACCAGGGTGACTTCATGACCAGTAACAAATGTCATGTAAGTATCAATTGGCTTAAAATCACAGTGAGCCTTTATTTTGCTCACAAAATTATTGGACACTGTGAAGAAGAAAAAAATAAAAGGCCTCATTCATAGGCTAAAAATAAAAATGATAAGAATAAAAAGAAAAAGAAAGGAAGGACCAAGAGTTCAGAGAAAGAAACCAATGTGACCAGAAGTGGCCAAACGAAGGTGCTAGAGAAAAAGGTAAGAACCAGATCTGGGCCTTGGAGGAGGGGGCAAGATTCAGACATGGGAAGAAAAGACAGTTTGCCAGGCAGGAGGACCCTGGTGAGTAAGGGCACAGGGGCCTGGGGGAATTGCATAGGGTGTAATCAAGGTCAGCAAATGAATCCATACTGTGCAGCTAAACATTTACGGAGGCCATCCTATGTACCAGGCCCCTTTGAATTATCATTATCTCATTTAATCATTGATACAGGCAGACTCAATGAGAAGTTATAACACTGCAAAAGTAAGAGCTATGTCAAAAGAAAAAGAAAATATGATCAATAGGGCAGTTGTTCCTGCATTCCAGAATCTGCAGAGTCAGCACATCCCTTTTCTGAAGCAGCAGCATTCCTGGACTTGGAAGACAATCGCTCTAAAGGTGTATATGTATGTGTGTGTGTGTGTGTGTGTGTGTGTTTGTGTGTGTGCGCGTGCGCGCGTGCGCGTGAGTAACCGAAAACAAAAAGCCTTACCTCCTCAGAATGAGCAGCACCTGCTCTTTTTTGGTGGTACACAAAGAATTAGGGTCTTAACAGCTGAGATAAAGAGACCCTAGGTTGATATAAACTTACCTTCAATTTATTTCCAGCTAAATCCCACCTTAATTAGCTTGACTTTTTAATTGAAATAAGTGATTTAGAACTGTGGGCCAATGAGCCCCAATAGTAACAAGACTAAGCGTACCTGTATGCTTGCTGTTTGCTTTGCTATTAAATATTCAAGAATGTATTTGTAGGATTTAGGTGATCATTTCCCTTTGTATGGATATGACAATAATGATAAAGCTGGTCCCATATGGGAAATGCTGTTCTCACCAGCAAGTCAGCCTCTAGACTCTTTCAAAAGCGCATTAAGTTGCGTTCTTCATGGATTTAGATGGGAAAGATAGCATATCTATTTAATCATCTGCTCACCACAAAGGAGGAAGCCACACTAACTTCAGCAGGAAAGTACGCATTAAATTACTTCTGAAGCTCCCCAAAGATTAAGGCTTGTAGGTTTGGGATTGCATTACAATTAAGTAATAATGAAAGAGAAATCGTGTCTTTTGATCAAATAATGCATTAATCCTGCTACACCCTGTGTAACCTCATTCGCTCTCCGGCAATGTTGACTTTTTGAGGTAATTTTTATTTCTTATTCCACGGACAGGAAACAGGGACAGAGAAAAAGAGAAGGGCAGGCATCAAAGAAGACAAAAGGAGAAAAAAATGCCCTGAAAACCTCCCTGATAAGAATTGTTATTTGTCACAGTACTGAGAAAATCCCAGGTAGTTTTCATAAAAGAGTGTAGTCATTTCTGAAGGTTCACCATACACAAGGCATTTTCTGCAGGAAAACTGTACCCCCCACAAACCCCAAATTCATGGGGCCGACTACCTTGAGCAGAACCAGATTGCAGTTTATGAATCCCCTTTGGTACTTAAGATCAGAGTTCACTAAGCAATTAGCAGTACATGTACACTCTCTCGGGAGGTATTTGAGAATAAGTTTTTCAAGCACTTTAGAAGCATTTATGTTATATACCTAACATGCCATTAATCATTCTTATCTGTTCATTAAAGCAGTCTCCCTTAGGACCTCCACTTGCCAGTTCTTTTTATCTATATACCTGAAAAGTAGTCCATTTCTTTTAAAACAAATTTTATAATGAAAATACTTTATTAATTCACATGGGTGTGCTCCACGAATTAGTCTGTGTTTTCAGTGTTTTATTAAGTATACAGAAAGGCCATTTTCTTGAGGGTCTTTGTGGAAGACTAACCATGCAAGTAAAGCTTGGTCCTGGAATACATTTGCAGCATTCGAGAGATTTTAGAGCCATTACTCATATCATGATATAAACCTCTTGTCCACATCAACAGATGCTGCTTTTTTCTGTCCCCCACCAAAAAGGGAATGCTATTTTTTTTTTTTTTTTGAGACAGAGTCTCACTATGTCACCCTAGGTAGAGTGTCATGGCGTCACAGCTCACAGCAACCTATACCTTTTGGGCTTAAGTGATTCTCTTGCCTCAGCCTCCCAAGTAGCTGGGACTACAGGCACCCGCCATAACACCTGGCTGTTTTTTGGTTGGAGTTGTCACTGTTGTTTCGCAGGCCTGAGCGGGGCTTAAACCAGCCAGCCTCGGTGTTTGTGGCTGGCGCCCTTCTCACTGAGCTATGGGCACCGAGCCAGGGAATGCTATTTTAATTCACATTTTGGTCTAATCGATCTAAACTAAAGGTAGAGGAGAAATCAGATACTATAACATCAAAAATAAATCAGTTAGACATGTCATATCAACTGGTATTTGACTATACCTCCATCTGTGACTCCCCCACACCCACGTTGTGGCCTCTGACGGTTCCTGGGTCCATCCATCCCAGTGCCGCTGGCAGAGAGGCCCCAATCAGGGTGAGACGCAGCCAAAAGCCTCCTGGTTTCATTTTGTTGAGTCTGTTGAGAAAATGACAAATGCTTAGAACTAAGCATTGTAAGATGTGTAGCAAGTTACAGTGAGTTAGTAGGTGTACTCCAGAATCAGATAAACCTGGGTTTAGATCCTAGCACCAACCCTCTGTTCTACTTTGGAGAAATTACATTACTTTTGAGCCTTACTTTACTTATCTCTAGCCTTAGTTTACTTATCTTTGCCGTCTTCCACATCCAAACCCTGTCTCATAGGGTTTTTGTGATGATTGAAAGAGTCAATGTCAAATATATAGTAAGAACTCTATAAATGCCATTATTTAGAAACCCACTTGAAATGCCACTACCACTATATTTATAAGAAAAAAACGTAATGAGATAGCCAGGTCAACTTTTTATGTTCCTATATATCCATTCCTCAGTTTCCTAACAAAGCATTTGGGGCTGCGCATACAATTAGCGTTCAAGAAATGCCAACTCGAAATTAGGTTAAATCTCTGACACTTCATTTGTAGCTGACACCTCAGTGTACAAGACAATGGGCTTCAAAATGGCATCATGAAGTCCAATATATTAATAGTTTTTGTAGCAGAATCCAAGCATCCAATGATAATAGAATTTCAATAAACCTCTAGATGTTTTCTGAGGTTCACTTTATCATATTGTCTAAAGTTCTAGAAGACAAAAAATGGGCAATTCAAGGTAATCAAAGAATTACATGGATAAGAAAATTAAGGATCAGCTACAACAAATACCTAGGTACCTATTGTGTGCTAGGCATTCTGCTAATCGTGCTAATGGAATGAAGACACAGACTATTCCATTTGTCCAGTTAGCTGCACTTTTGGGGGGAAAATGTTTCTACTCTAAACATATTCTAACTATAATTTCAGTATCTGTTTTATGAAACGTAACCAAACAGAACTCAACATGAAGTATTTACACCTCTTACTCAAGGAAATTTCAGGGGTTATTGATTTCTGCATGCGCCACACAATTTAGTGCTTAATCACGTGTGGTCCACGCTGTATTCTGACCATGGCTGGCCAGATGAAGACACATCGAGCTCCTCAGAGGCCAGCACCTACCGTGGCCAGGTCTGGGACTTGTCCAGAGCAGGCTCCAAGTCAGAACAAGCGTGTGCTTGAGGAACCGTATAGCCTGCTTGAGGGGCCACCTCTGCTCACTCACATAGTCAATAGCTTTGGAGGATCCCCACTCCAGGCAAAGGGGTGGGGGTTGTCACACAGCCACTAGTGCTGAGGCCAGAGATATCAAACAAATACACTCTTACCACATTCCAGGTTCCCTTTGGCTGCCTTCCACATCCAAATAGAGCTGCCTCTCCACATTTGCTTTATGTCTCCAGCTTAAGACAGAAATGCCCACAGGGAGGAAAAGTCAGAGGAAAAATTGTGGGCGTATAACACTGGCCTAAGAAAAGGCAAGTTAATAAGGTATGACTATCTTTGAAGAGAATGTGTGTCCTCTTTTAAAAGGAGTCCATAGGCTCCCATTCCTACATCTCCCTTTTAGGTCATTCCTCTTTGACACCTGTTGGCAAGGCTGAGCTACTGAGAAAACAGTCTGAGAGGTCAGTAAATATAATGTGAAGGTCACAGTCATACTACTATCAGCACCTGCTCTGCACTGAAAGGCAGCCTTAAGGGGACTAGTGCCACTTCCACCGCTGCCTGGGAGAGGACTGTCACATTAACGGCACCCACCAACTCTGCACTCCTGATCCAGTGCTCCAGCTAGGATGTGTGATTTTTTACAGAGACAAAGAACAGGAAAAAAACACAATCAGGACTACGAGAGAATAAAAATGTCTTTTCCAGCTGTAATTGGTTTTTCTAAAAGTATTTTCTAAAAGTTTTCTACTCTGCATAAATTATCCTCTTCTGAAGACAGAACCACTTTCCAGAGACTATAGAAGGCAGCTCCTGGGCTTTTGGAATTTAAAACACCAGCCATAGTAATTTAAACTAGAACTAGAAAGACACTGTCTTCTACTGTCTTATTAATTTTTCCCTACTTAGCCACTGCCAAACATCGCTCATACAGTAAGTAAGTGCACATATCAAGGTCTGCTTGTTTCCTTTTCGTGCCCTGCCGCCTAAATAAACTAAAAACAGCAAGATAGGAAAACTTATTCTAGCTAGTATACAGATGTCAATTCCTGGAGTTATGAAATACGTGAGCCACAAAATCTAGTATTTAATTTTTAGTCTGTCTAATAATCTAAGATCAATTATGCCTGATGTATTATTAATGGACAACATCAAAATAAAACCCACTTGTTTCGATTGTTACTTTGGCAAGCCTGAAATCACTTCATTTAAGAAGATATACCCAGATTGTAGGTATTAATATAGCTGTTTCTGAGCAGAATTTCAGGAAGCCCAAACTCCAAGCCTGGAACTCTACCTAAAGTTGATGCTGGTTTTATCTGGTTTATGTTGAGATGGCCTATAAGATTTTATTTGGAGACAGGAAACTGTGAATCAGGTCAACTGCTGGTTCACTCCTAGGCAGCTTCTTTGTAATGCTTAGTTCAGTTTGGCTGTTAGCTCTGATTTCATTTGCACCATGAGTGTCTTGGATGTAATTTTATACTTAAGAGTGACCGACAATTCATCCCATTTACAGCAGCAACAGCCTAAAAATTTACAACTCAAGTTTCATGACAACTCAGTTCATAAAAAAGACTTCACATTGAGTCTAAATCAATTTCAATGTTCTGTCTAATAACCAACTAGAGACCATCTATTTCAGCGGTTCTTAACCTGTGGGTCACAACCCACAGGAACTGTATTAAAGGGCCACAGCATTAGGAAGGTTGAGAACCACTGATCTATTTGGTTAACATTTATATAGCAATTACTAAGTGTCAAGCACTATTCTAAACACTCTATAGGTGTTAACTCATAATCCTCATTTTTCTACTCCACAAGGAGGGCAATGATTATCCCCTAGTCAGATGACAGAGAAGATAGGGTCACAGAGAGGTTAAGTACCCTGACAAGGTCATGGCAAGAAAATGCAAGACTCTCCCCATTATGGAACCAGGAAGGTGCCATCAAATAAATGGCTGGGATTCCATGCCAGGCAGGTGAAACCCTGACATCTACGCTCTTAACCCCCATCCTATGCTTTCTGCCAACACTTAGCAATACTTTATTTTGATTAACAGTTGGTTTTTATTTGATGAGTTTTGTTTGATCTACATAGTATAAGATAGGAAGCCCTGAGCCCCAAGTCTCTCCTTTCCTCTGAAGCTGCCAAGAACTGCCCTCCTCTAGCTGCCAGGACTCCAACCAAGGCAGAACAGGGGCAAGAGGCAAGTTGCTTCCCCTCAATTCCTGCACTCCACCTGAGTGTGGGGTAAAGGGGAGCTCAGCATACCCTCCTCCACCCTCATTGCTCCTTGATTTATGGGATGAGAAAAACATGTGGTTAAAAAAAACAAAAGTCAAGAGAAAAGACACAGGATCCCCGGCAGCAAGGATGCCCTTCAGTTCGCAGGAAGTACCAATGTGGTAAAGACAGTCACTGTGGGGAAGTGGATCTGCAAACAAATTAATTGCTCCCCAAACTCAAATAGCTCTACTGCCCTTCAGATAGAGGAAAATGCAAGATTCTCCCCATTGTAGAACTGGGGAGAATCTTAATAAGGTCACAAACCATCTTTTTTTTTTCTTAATTTATTGTTGGGGATTCATTGAAGGTACAAGAAACCAGGTTACACTGATTGTATTTGTTAGGTAAAGACTCTCTTATAATTGTGCCTTGCCCCCAACAGGTGTGGCACACACCAAGACCCCACCCCCTCACTCCTTCCCTCTCATGGCTCTTCCTTTCCCCACCCCTCCCTCCTTCTTCTCCTTTTGAGATCAATCTAGGTAAAGAAATTTCATTCAATTCTTGCTAAGTCCTAAGCATTAATTATAGATCTACCTAGGATTGTCCTCCTATAAAGATCTGGGACTGTTTTTTCTTCAAAACTACTCATAAAGTATAATCACTTGATACTAAAGACATCTTATTGAAGAGAGGTATTTTGTTGCTTCCCCTGTGGTTTCCCACCAGAGCCTCAACATCACCCCACGGCTAGGAGAAGCAAGTGTTTACCTGGCTGCCACACAGAGGCCCAGAAGGTTGAAGAATTTGAGCAAAGCTTGGAGCTATGACAAACCTAGAATAGAACCCAGGCATCCTGTTCCTGAGGCAACTGTTTGGTTCCTCACATTATCACACATTTACACCCAAAGTACATATGAGTTTGCCGTCTCTGTTTAGTCAGCCAGATTTTGCTTTTCTCAGTGCAGGAGGAGCCCCACTAGATTGTCTACCTTCTCCTTGTGAAAACAACAAGATTTTCTGGTGTCATAAACAAGCTGATACCTGTGCTGCTATTTATTTGTATTTGGAATTATAGAGGTACTACAAATTAGCACAACGTAACGTTCCAAATACTGACTTGCTTTTTGAAGAAAGTTGAAAAAGCATGACAGAAGAATACGAATCATTAAAAGTAGGCATGAATATGAAAATCCCAAAATCGGCCCCACCTAGAGAACACGCGCGGGCACGTAAGCTGTCTTTATTGACTAGGTGCAGAGGCCTGAGAAGTACTACCACCAAACTGGTGTTGGGTTAACACAAAGTTCATTTTGCTATTCTAGGAACCAGCCGTGTTGGGAAGAAGTGGAATTCTGACCCTGAGAGCTTTGGAGACATTGTCCTCTAATTCTCTCTCTCAGCCTCTCCCCCAGAAGTTGGTCATTTTACCAGCCGTTAAGGATTACCATACAAAAATGGCTTCTCTTTGTAACCAACGGAATCTGACATTATGAAGATGATTTGGTGGAAAGCAATGTCACCAAGCCATGAAAACAGCCAGATGTGCGAGTCTGAGGCATTTATCTGCATTCCTAACCTTTGTCACTGAAAAAGTATCTGTTCTAGCAAACCACATTAGATGTGCTCCATTTTACACAGGGCATGTTGGCAACCAACAATTAGGAATTGACAGGGACCACCAAAACTCTGCCCAGGAAAAAAGCCACATCAACTCCAGCCTGAAACCAGGAAGCTAGATGGCAATTTCTAAGCCTGAAAGGCTTAGAATCCTGATTTTGATTTATGAGTGTTTTAGGAAAAGAAAGTGGTCCAAATTTCCTAAGATAGTCCCTAAAATACCAACTAGGGGAAATTAGGCATGGAAATGTAACAGGATAGCCTTGCAGCAGCTGTAATGAAGTTAAATTGCATTTCCTATTAATTATCTACTCTATAGCATTGGTTAATTCTTCCAACACTTGATAAATTAGATGCCGAAATTATTTTACGTGCATTGTATAATCTATGACATTCCTATTTGCCATGAAGTTTAGCACATACACAGGTATGAGTTCTAATAACTCTTATGTTCCAACCTTCAGATTACACCTTTTAAGTAGCACATTTTCTTAACTATAGATCTGTATTATTTGAAGTTTCATGCCCTTTATTAGGCACTAAGAGATAGAAAATATAAGGAGAGATGTGTTCTTGAAAGTTGGTCATTTTACCAGCCATTAAGAATTACCATACAAAAATGGCTTCTCTTTGTAACCAACAGAATCTGACATTATGAAGATGATTTGGTGGAAAGCAATGTCACCAAGCCATGACAATTTCATTATGTTAAGAAGCACACAATTGACCATACATAAGCAACTCAAGTAGGTTGTGTTTGCAGAGAAATACGCAAAAGAGGCAAGGTAGGAAATAAGGTACATTTTATAAAATTCTTACTATTCAGTACCAGTCTCTGGAATAGAGTGTTAAGTCAAACAAAAGAGTATAACATGAAGGTCACTTTTAAAAGAAATCCCACAGCCTTAGAAAAGGAAGAGATTCCTGAGTAGAAAATCAGCCTTCCCTTACTTCACCCACTTTCAGGGGACAGCAGAGAGGATAAAAGTTCCCCCAATGCCCAGAAGAACAAGGGGGCCCCTTAATAGAAGGATAAAAAAAAAAAAAAGCCTTCCTGGAATCAACAAAAATTGAGAGTGATCATGAAATACTAAGAAAAAAAGGCACCAGGATGACTTTAATGAGCAATTTTAAAACATTACATCAAAGTGGGCTATTTTCTTGCTTGACCTTTGGCTCTGTCTCGAGTCTTGGAAGAAGGTAGTGTCTTTTTTCCGAGGATGGGAGGAAGAAAGCTCACATTCAGCAGAGTGTGGCAGAACAGTTAGTGCTGCTGCAGGGTCGCCTTGCAATACTAAGACCGGAGGCAGATGTGGGTCCTGCAGGGAATCTCAGGTGTTGGGCTTGAGCTACCACTTGATAGCTGCTGGAGCTCAGGTGTCACAGAAGCCACATCACTCACGCTCCTGACCCTTTGCTTCCCAGGTGAACCCTCCACTGGACCACTGTACAGAGCCAGAGCCTGCTCTGGGAACCAGGAGGGACAAGCACAGAAATTGGCCCGCCAAGGATTACGATGACACTGTTAAACATCCTCTCTGGCTGCCCCTAAACCTAGCGTTAGGGAAATAACTTAGGACTGTCTAGAGAGGTCCTGTCCGAACGGCTTCCTGATCCCCTTTTCCCCTCACAGATTGTGGTATAGTCCCATCCTCGGTGAACATTTTGGCCGGCAGTCCCCTTCCCACCTCTTATTGAAATTCTGCTTATGTTTGGCCCAGAGAATGTGGGCGGATGTTTGTACCTCGGGGTCCCCATCTAGCACAATTCCTAGTGCACAAGCTTGCAACAAATTTAGGAAGGAACAGACTAAGCTACTGGCGCAATTTTTCTCTCCCGGAAACCTCGGCGGAAGCGACACCTAGAGGGTAGCGGGAGAGAGGCCATGGCAGCGCAATTCATCAGTGTCGGGGACAGTTATCCGGAGCGAGGTCCGCTGGACAGCGCCTGGGGACAACCCCGTGGGCAGAGCTCCGCCGGCCCCCGGGAACTTCCCGCAGACGGACGCGCTGCCGGGGTGCAGGCCGCGTTCCGGGCACTGTGGGAAACCCTATTGCTTCCGCGGGTTTCTGCTCCCGCCTGAGCTGCGGGCGCCCCCGAAGTCCTCAGGTGTCAGGCCGCGGGTTGGCACCGCTTTGCCAGCTGCAGGGAGCCCGAAAGACTAGCGCCGCGCTCCTCCTCAAACTCGAGGGGACACACGCCCGAAGCGGAGCACTCTGCGTCGTCTAGGTGTCCCTGAAACTTGGATTGGTCGCAAATAGGGGCGGAGATCACCCAGCCACAGTACAAGCTCTGTTAGGACCAAGCCCCAAGAACAAACTGCTCCCTGGAGACTCCCGGGCGGGTGACCCTCGCTGCTAGCCCTGGACGGCGACCCGCTCGGCAGAACGAGAGCCGGGGGCTGCCTGGCGCCGGGTCGTGCCCGAGTCCCTCACACCCAGCCTGTTAGTGGCGGACCCCACGTGAGGACCAGGAAAGGCGCGGCGGGCCCCTCGGGCCGCGGCGAGGAGCCGCAAGTTTCCCGTCAGAGCCGGGGAGCCGGCAGCGGCCGGGGAAGGTTGAAGTGCTGAGAAGGTCCGCCCCGCAGTCCCGAGCCAAGGGCACGGGTTTAGTCCACGGACTGCGCTCTTCCGGCTCCTCTGGGACTGCGGGGGTCCCGAGCCCAAGAGCGGCGCCTGCGGCGTCTCCGAGCCCTGCGCCAGCTTGGGGCTCGCCCGAGCGGTGCCGTGTGGCGCCCCGCGCACCAGCCGGCTCACTCGGATCCCCACCGCAGACCCCGGCCACGAGCGTCGGCGCCCCAGCCTTTACCTCGGGACCTAGCCCTGGCCAGGGTCACCCTGGCAAGCCCCGGCCCGGTGTTCTGGTGCCTGCGGCGGCGGGCAAACTTAGCTCTCCTGGCGCGGGCAGTAAGGACCAGGAAGCGCCCGCACCGGGCCCTGCAGCAAGACGCGGGGCCGTTGGCGCCGGGACCCCGGGGGGCGCAGCGGGATTGGTGGTGGCAGCGAAAGCAGCTTGGCCCGCTTCCCACGCCAGCTCTGGAGCTACTCCCGCCTGCATACCTGAGGTGGCGGGGCCGAGGGGAACACCAGGTGGCCGGACTCGGACGACAAGGAGGGAGCGCCTGGCGGCGGCGGCGGCGGCGGCGACCCGAAACCACGTCCTTCGGTCGGTCTCTCGGGCTGTCGGCGGGTCCCGGGTTCTCTGGAGCGGTCAAGGCTCCAGCTCTCTGAGCCGCCGCTGCCCGCTGCTGTGCCACCGCAGCCGCGGCTGCCCTATTTCTGCCGCCGGGACCGGAGCCCGTGACGTCACCCTCCGGGCCCCGCCTGCCCAATCGCCGCCACCTGTGCGCGCCGCCCGCCCGCCAGCCGGTCAGACCCGCGCGGCGCCCACGGCAGGTGCGCGGAGCAGCCGGGCGCGCACGCGGGTCGCGAGGACTTTGGGCGCACTGAGGCCGTCTCAGTCCCCGCAAGAGGGTAGCAGGAGCAGATCTCTTACTTCGGGCTAGCGCAGAGGTCGGCTGACCACAACCCCCTCCTCCCCACCCTTTTTCTCCTGACTCTCCTCTAAGGCTCCTTTGCAGGCCAGGTTCCCCAACACTGTGCTCTCAAGGCAAACAACTGATCTCAGCGGCCATTGCTTGTGGAACTCCAGCGGGCCAGCACACCACACCAAGACGGCTGTCCCTGGAGGCAAAAATCAGGTGTCACTCCCTCTCCGTTGAGAACCAACAACCTGTGAAAGAGTAAAGTTTTATTTCTCTCTTATGAATCTGCCCTCTCTCAACTGCAGAACCTTTCCAGATGCTTGGCATGCAGGGGCAATCTCGGGTGACATTTGCCTAGTCTGACCAGAGGGTCTCTTCTTATCCCTTAAGAACAAGACATGTTCTCTGATCTGACCCCATCCCCAAGTCTGGGGCTCCCAAACTTTTCGGGATCCCCCTTCAACATCCACAGCTTTTGAAATCAGTCTTGGTTCCCAGATAAACTGGAAATACTTTTGTAAACAACTGTAGTCTTCCATACAGTAGCCTCAGTCTGGCGCCAGATTTAGGTGGGAGACCCTAGCCAGGAGCATTTCTGCAGGCCTGCCTCCTGCTCTAGCTGTATGGGTACCAGCTGCCTTCCTGGCTTAGAGGAACAGTGTCCTGTCCATGCTTCTGTGATCTCTCCTGGCCTAGAGAAAAAGACAGGTTTTTTTGAGGATGTTAGTTAAATATCAGGAAAAGGGGAAGAATGATAAGGCTGACATGGAGGGAGAGGTGTTACATTTGTTCTTTCCTTCAAAAGATTTTCCTCAACTGACCCCCTCCTGTATACCAGGCACTGTGCTAGTTGCTAGGCATACAGAAGTGAATGGGCCAGTATGGTGTTGCCTTCACAGTTGGGTCTGGGATCTAGTTCTCCCTTTACCAATGCCCAACTATATGACACAGAGCCAGTCATATCTGTTGTAAGTATCCGTTTTCCCATCTGTGAAATGACAGTTTGGGCAAGACTTGGGTGACTTCCAGGTCTCCATTTGCTGTGGCTTCCCATGTGGATACCATGATTTGTACCCCGAAGGTTAAAGGCAACTCCATCTTCAGTGCCCCTGGGCCTTGGCTGACATGATGCTGTCTCAGATTAGATCATACATCTTTGCCAAGGCCATCGTGACTGAATGTCTGAGGCTGGCTACAGTCCAGATTCTCCACAGTGGGATTGGGGAAGGGATGGCACTTTCCATCTAGAGAAAAAGAAGAGAACGACTGGGCATAAAGAAGGAAGCAGGGAAGTTTGGAAACATGCTGTGCCTCCCTCCAAAATTTAATTCTAAGTCAGATGACACACCATGGTTCAGAGGCTGGATTCAGCTCCCCTCCCAGATCTTGAGGTATTTGGAAAAACAGATGTCTGTTCTCAACTCTGAGCACAAAGTCCCTGAGTCAGCCTAGTGTCCTTATTGCATAATCAAAGCAGGATTTTGTGTGGTTTTTTTTTGTTTTTTAATAATTCAAGGTCACATGTAAGTCTGGGTCTGTAGATGGACCAAGATCAGAAATAGCTCTGTTGACTGCACAGAATAGGCACTGAACTTCTTAAAGCTTCCAAAGAAGTGGAAGAATGTAGTTGCTGCAAACCAGATGTATGGAATATCCCTTAGAGATAATGTTAACATCTGAAGTGAGCTATTGTGACTACCGTGCATAAAATAAGAGTGGAATTAAAAGTCACCTTGGAACAAAAAAGGTGAAGTGTGAATGACGAAATAAAACAAGCCTCCAGGGAAGAGGCATCAGATGCCAGTCGACCTTGACACCTCTTTGAATTGCTCTGTGCTTTACCCCTCAGGGCAATTTTGGTTTAATAATATACCCCAAATTGGAAAATAGGCTGTATTTCACACAGAGAATGTCAGAATTTTCCTGAAACCCTGTTTCAAAACTTGCAAGCATACTGAGATAAAAATTGGTTAAGTTTTCAATTTCATGTAAATATCATCCAATTCAGTACGTTTGAAATGTGAGAGCTAAAACGAAAAACATAAATTCAGATTGCTGTCCTCAGCCCCCACTCTAACCCCACCGTATTTATTGGTGAATGCTTCGGATTAGACTGAGAGAAAAATGAAAGTCATTAATACCCTTTTACAAGATCAGAAAATTTAAAGATTTCATTTTTTTTTTACTTTACCAGTTTAAAATCTTTTTCATTTCTATTTCTATTCTTTTATTTTTGTTTGTTGTTTGTTTTAGAGACACAGGTCTCACTATGTTGCCCAGGCTGGAGTATAGTTGGCTATTCCCAGGTGCAATCCTAATATACTGTAGCCTCAAACTACTTGTATTAAACAATCCTCCTGCCTCAGCCTCTTGTCTTTTTTCTACTTCTATTTTTACCCAAAACACAACCATCTGATGAAAAACTGCTGCCAAACAATGTGTGTCTCCTACAGACCATTTTGAACTGTAGCAGCACATCAGGATACTCCGGGAGATGACACAGAGCCATGGGATCAAGGTACTTTCTCCAGATTCAACCAAAAGTGTCTATATCACTAGCTGTGGGGCAAGTTACACATAGGGCCCCATACTGGGCTGATCAAACAGTGTCCAGAGGTACCCCTTAGAAGCCAGACTGGGAAGTCACATGAAAAGGTGAGAAAAGTCAGTCTTCCTTGTCACAAGTAATTTAACACGCTGAGTCCTGTCAAAAAAAATGTCTTTGTAAATATTCAAACCATGCAGTTTATTGAATAAGCAGCCTTGTGCTAAGAGAACCCTGGACAAGGAGGCATGGGGCTAGGTCTCTCTCCTACCTCTGCCCTTCTAAGGCTCCACGAGCCTGGGTGAGTCATGCCTTTTCTGCATCTTGTTTTCTCCTCTGGCAAGTGGGAGTTGGGGATAGGTGGGTGGGAGGGCTGTCATACTAATTGAACTTCAAAGAGCAGTTTCAATTCTGGAAGTCTATGCCTTTATTTTGCTAATATTTATAGAAGGTAGGACTACTCTGATCTAAAATGAACTATGATATTAAAGTTTTCCTGTAAATCTAATATTAATGCTGATTTTGAAAATGATGATTCATTTAATCATTTAGAAATTGAAGGAATGTAGGCAATAAAATTACAAAATCCTAGATGTGAAATCATATACAAATAATTATTTTCTAAATTCTGTCTTACCACTGGGGGGGGGCAAATAATGTAATGAAGAATAATAAAATACATGTATTTAAAAAAAAAAGATTCTAAACTGTAATTTTCAATTTTGCACCAACCTGCGACCCTGAGAACAGTTAAGATGATCCAGGGAGGATGGCAAAACAGAGAAAGAACCTAGATCCTTAATGAGCTGCTGAAATAACCAACTCAGAAGCTTGTCTCTCTTGGGAGTTATTTTCCTTCTAAGTTAAAGCAATTTAGTTGGATTTTTCCATTACTCAAAGTAGAAAATAGACCAAACGAGAAAGAAGCCAAAATGTAAATAAAAACCTGACGGGTTATTTGCCTGGCTTCAGACACACAGCATGGGAGACAGACACTGTTAATACTGACATCTCCTCCACTTTGCATGTGGAGATGTTCTTTGCACTTTACTTGCCAACAACCCCAAGCTAGGCGAAGGTTGAAGTCTCTTGACTCCAACTCCGTGCTGAGACCTATGGCACTTTTCAGTTATGGAGAACTTTTCGTTCACCAGGACCTTCCATTTCCTAATTGCACTCAATAAAAAAGGTAGTAGGCATGTAACAACTGACATCAGCAGGTGGCTTTAAAGCTGACAAATGCAGGCACACACATCAGTATGGCCTAGCCATATGTGACTAATAAACGCCTTTCACTAAACCCTGCTCAAAAAATTTTAAAATAGTTTTGCCATTTTGGGGTAGTATGTGACAAAAGAGTGATTTGAAGTTTTAGACAAATTATTTCAGAGTATCATATTAAATATTATCTTGTAAAGTTTGCTTTAATGCAATCATTAACGACGTCCATAATATGTCATCATTACAAATTTCCACTTTGTATCATTTACCCACAAATGCACAATGTTCAGTTTTTACTAAATTATATGAAAGAAAGCATAATTTTCTCACAAGCATACCAGAAAATAAGTCATTACTAGTCTAGGAAATGAATATGTACTAAAAAGTATTTTAGGATTTAATTCCTTGACATAGCATCAAATATAAGCAAAAGCTGTCTTTCAAGAATTGATGGCTGAAATTCTGGAATTTTTATGCTAAAAACACTTGATATATATATATATATATATATATATATATATATATATATATATACATACATATATGTTTATAAATGACAGGAGGGGAAAGATGTCAGGCCAGTATTTGCAAGCGCTCTGCAAATTACACATTGTGGATATGGAGAGAGCCTTTATTCTCAACAAAAGAAAACCAAACTGGATATAATTGTCACTCTATTTTCTCTTTTTAACACTGTTTTTGAAGTACCAAAGACATCTTGATATTCTAAATAAGGATTTTTATCAGATGAATGCAAGATTGGTGAAGGTAATTTTGAAGCAGAATCGTAGACTTACCATTTTTTGCTCTTAATTATCTTGTATTTCATCACCACATTCCTTATGTTTCTAGTCTTTAAAACACAGCCCATTATGGGCACAAATCAAACATATATGTCTAAGAAAAAACCAATTTAAAATTGTAACAGTCTCAAGCATCCCAGCAGTCAGTGACATTCAGCCTAGAGATAGGCTGAGTGAAGGGGTCTGAGTGTCCTCACCTGACCCTCCTCCGCCTAAGGGCGGCATGTTGCTACACATCAGCAGGCTCCCAGCCTGTTATTACAAATGGGAAGAATTTAAAGAATGTATCGCTTATTGATTTTTTCCTTTTTTTTGTAATTTTGAAATAATTCTAGATTCACCTATGGCTGTAAGAAATATAGAAAGATCCTGTGTACACTTCACCTCGTTTCCTCTAAAGGTAACACCTTGCAAAATCATCGTACAATGTTCTAGCTAGGATATTGATGCTGACACAGCAAAGATACAAAACATGCTCATCATAAGGGCTTTCTGTAGCCCTTTTATAGCTACACCTATCTCCATCATCCCTAATCCCCTCAACCACTAATCTTTTATCATTTATGTAATTTTGCCATTCCAAGAAATGTTTTATAAAAGGAATCATACAATACATGCAAACTCATCCTAGCAAAAGTGCTGTGAGCTACACACCTTTCTGCTAAAATATCACTATGGCCCCTTTGAGGTACTTGCCTTGGGAAGCTAGGTGCCGACACCAGTCCACCCTGCAAAGCAGTCTTGGAACTCTTTTTCTGGAATGGCCATCAGAGCTGCTGTGACCATAGTGATACTCACCAGTGAGGTATGTAGCAATTGTTCTAGGATGAGTTTGCAAACTTTTTTTTTTTTCTGTAAGCAATCACCGGAGCATCTGATTTACAAGAAGATGCAACAATTTTCTTTTTATTGAGAATTGACAATTCATAATTGTATAAATTTATGGAGTACAAAGTGATGTTATAATCCATGAATACAATGTGGGATAATTAAATCAAACTAGTTAACACATCCATCACCTCAAATACGTAACAATTTTGTGGTAAGAACATTTTAAATTTATTCTCTTAGCAATTTTGAAATGTACATTACTCTAATATTAACTATAATTACCACCCTGGGAAACAGAATTCAGAAAAATAATAAAGCATTCTTCTGTCCAGGATTTTGCACCCTTTGACCATCAATGAGACAAAATATCATTTTCAAAATAGCATCCAAAAGAGAGTGTATTTACCCCTATTTCTGCTTACCATGTTCTTTTTTCCTTCCTAATGTCCAAGGTTCCTTTTTTATTTTCTCCCTTTATAGAAAACTTCCTTTCGACAGTTATTTTTAGGGGGGGATACAAGGTCTTGCTCTGTCACCCAGGCTAGAGTGCATGGCATCATCATAGCTCACAGCAACCTCAAACTCCCGGGCACAAGCACCCTCCCAAGCAGCTGGGACTACAGGCCTGCACCATATGCTCAGATAATTTTTCTATTTTTTTTTTGATAGTGATGGGGTCTCCCTCTTGCTCAGGCTGGTCTTAAAAGCCTGACTGTTCTTTTTAAGCGATCTTTTCTGATTTGGCCTCCCAGAGTGCTAGCATTATAGGTGTGAGCCATTGAGCCTGGCCTAGACATTCTTTTAGAGTAGTTCTGCTGGAGAAAAATCTCATATTTTTCCTTTTTCTAAGAATGTCTTAATTATTCGTTCAGTCCTTAAGAATATTTTCTCTGGATATGGAATTCTGAGTTGACAGCTCTATTTTTTCATCTGCCGAAAAACGTTGTGCCAGTTCTTTCCAGCCTCTGTAGTTTTTTTTTAAATGGGAAATCCTCTATCATTTTAACTGTGTTGGCCATGTAAGTGTCATTTCTCTTTTGCTGCCTCCAAGAGTTTTTGTCTTTAATTTTCAGAAACTTGATTATGACATATCTTGGTATGGATTTATCTTGCTGGGAGTTTGCTAACCTTCTTAAATCTGTAGGTTGAATCTTTTGTCACATTTGGGGAGTTTTTAGACATTATTTCTTTGAGTACTCATTTAGCCTTTCTTTTTTTTCCTCCCCTTCCAGGACTCTGATAACATAGGTCCCACATTTCCTATGACTCTGTTAAATTTCAGTCTGTTTTTCAATATTCATTTTGGATAATCTACTATTCTATCTTCAAATTCACTAATTACTTTGTCCCTCCAATCTACTACTGAGTTCATCCATTACATTTTTTATTTCAGTTAATGCATTTTTCAGCTTTTGAATATTCATTTGGTTCTTCTTTATCTTCTATTTCTTTGCTGAGACTTTCTGTTTTTTTTTTTTTCATTTGTTTCAATTGTGTTCATCATTGCTTACTAAAGCATTTTTATGATGGATGTTTTAAAATCTTGTCAAATAATTTTAACATCTCTGTCATCTCAATGTTGGCATCTATTGATAGTATTTTCCATTACTTGATATCTTCCTGATTGTTTGTATGATGAATAATTTTTTAATGAAAACTAGACATTTTGAATATTATGATCCAAGAGTCTGGATCTTACTTAAACCTCTGTTCTTCTTCTGACATTGTTCTAGTAGAAGGGGTGAGTTGTGTCATCTGTTACTGCCAAGTGGCTGTAGAAGTCCAGGATCAATACTTAATTTCTATTAACACTTGAGAGGATAGGGAACTCTTTGTTACTGCTGGGCAAGGGAGGGAGTTCAATCTCTCTATTAGGCCTTGGCTGATACCTCCCTGGCAAGGAAAGACAGAAGTGCCTCTTCATGGCTCATTACGTGGCCTCCACTTACATCCTGAGGGCAGTGCTGTGTAGGGGACAGTGGCCTTGTTACCAAGGGACAAATTGTGGTGATAAAAGTCCTGCCTCTCCCCTTGGTCTTCTCTGATACCGCCTCAGTGGGGAAGAGAAAGCCTACCTTGTTCCTCCTAGTGGGGTGGAAGTCCAGGCCTCCTCCTTAGCCATTTTTGATGCCATCCTAGTAGAGATACTGGGCACCTCAATACAGCCTAGTAAGTGTGACATTCAGGCTTCCCATGTGGCCTTTGTTGGGGTAAGAGTAGGGCCACAGATTTTTATGGGATGTTTGGGTGGAGTAGAGTTGGGGTTTTTATCTAGAAGTTTTCTGTCTTGCTATCTTGCCTCCTTTGTAGTCCTTTGGTGAGAAAAATGGGGCTTTTATTTTTTTAACTTTTATTTTCATTAATTTATTTTTTTGAGACAGGGTCTCACTGTGTCACCCTGGCCAATAGTAGAGTGGCATCATCATAGCTCACTGAAAGCTCAAACTCCTGGGCTTAAGTGATCCTCCTTTCCAGCCTCCTGATTAGCAGGGACTACAGGTACATGCCACCTGGCTAATCTTTTTATTTTTGGTAGAGACGCCGTCTCGCTCTTGCTCAGGCTGGTCTTCAACGCCGTCTCGCTCTTGCTCAGGCTGTTCTAACTTCAGGCAATCCTCCCACCTCAGACCCCTAAAGTGCTAAGATTACAGGCATGAGCCATTGTACCTGGCCAGATTTCTGGCTTCTTCACCTCCAAGTGCGACACATTTGGCAAAAATAAAACCTAGGGAACTCATCACTGAGAACTCATCACTGCGACGTTCCTTGGGTCCTAAACTCTCTAGTGGGTCTGCCTTCTCTTCACCTCTCAGAAATGTCTTATGTTTGTTTCCCACAAAACATGGGGGTTTTAGTTGCATTTAGCAGGAAGAATGGGGGGGAAATTGTTTATTCTATCATCCTAAAAGTGGGAGTCTACTCATTTACTTCTAAAAGTAGCAATTTGAACTCTTACACAGGAAACATCAACTGAGATTTGTGATATGCCAAGAATACCACTAATTGAGAAAATAACTGTATAATAATGGGGTCTTCATATCCTGTTCCTCTGTCATTCTTTGTCTGATCTTCTCCAGAGAGAACACTCACATTCTACAGCAAGCAGTGTGAAAATGGATTTCCCTCAGGATTCAGACACAATAAAGATTGGAGAGCATTGCTTTGTTCATTCAGAGCTCAGTTATTTACATTGTTTTAAAAACAAAAGACCCCAGACAATGGGATCTCTTATTTATTTTATCCTTGGTGGAAGGTAAAGGAATAAATAGTTCCTCTACTTGGTAACTTTATTCATCTCTGGCCTATTTTATCCTTTTTTTTTTTTTTTTTAACATAGATACCCTAATGTCATCCCATCTGTTCTTTATGTCTAAGATGAAATGGAAGGTAGTCCTCTGCTAGTTCACATATGAAGGCAGTTAGGAAGTCAGGGTACATTGGTCTCGGAAGGCTTCAGTAATGTAGTAGTGAGTCGCGTACATGATATACTTTGAGAATCAGAACTCCCCAGAAAATGAATGACTAAAACACAACAGGATTCCTGTGGACAGAGAAGACAAGATGGGTCCACAAAACACCCTGCTCACATGGTTAATAATGGTGGGACTTGATGTGAAGTAATCCAATTGCTCCCACAGTGACTGTCTCTCATCAGAGAGACACATCCTTGTTGTACACGTGAGGGAAGGTGTGTGGAGCATGATTTGCAACAACAACAAAAAACAGTGAAGAATACCATCATTCCTTGCTCTTCCCCAAACGGAAGCCAAGTGAGTTCAATTTAAGACTTAAGCCAAAGTTGAGAGGAGAGGTCCTGCGGTGGGCACGAATGCCCTGGGTCAGAGAAAAGAGGCAGCAAAATCACCGAGGCACAGTACCATGCCACCTCACAGCATGGTATCACATGAGCTGCGACTCTGTCCTTACTGAATCACCAATGGCCCAGGTCAGCACCTGGTCTATAATAGTCCCTCAATAAATATGTGTCGAGCAAATGAATAAACAATCTTGAGGCGCTATTAGGATAAATGGTTATTTCGTAGAAGATCTTTATGGGATTCCAGCTATATGCAAGAGAAAGATTCAAAGATTCACAGGTCCCAGAGTAAAAGCCTGATATTGAGGAGCTTACAGTCCAGCAGGACAGCAAGTCCGGCTCAAGTGCCATAGTAACACGCAGCAACCTGAGTGCTCCATGAATGGGATGGGAAGAAGGGTTGTGGGAGCACAATGTTGAGCTTTAGGACTCAGTGCTCAGGAAGCTCTGGCTGTGGGCTCCTTGAGGACACGGCACCATCACTCCCATGGTTTCCTCTCTATCTCCATGGCCATTCCCTCTCAGTCTCCCCTGCTGGTTCCCATTATGTCTCTTTCCCGTAGATATTGAGGTGCTATGGGCCTCAGTCCTTAGATCTCCCCTCAATCTCACTCATGATGGAGAGGTCTTCCCCATCATGGCCTTGCATAAAATGGCAGCTCTGGAACTTACATCTCCAACCCAAACCTCTCTCCTGCGTCCAACCATCTTGAGCACCTCCACACGAATGGCTAATGGGCAGCTCAGACTTCGTGGGCTCAGATCTGAATTTCTAATCTTTCTCTCTCCAAAACTGTTCCACTCAATCTTCCTCAAAACAGATAATGGCAACTCCATCTGTTCAGCTAATCAGGCTGAAAGCCTTGGAGTTATCCTTCCCGCTTCTCTTTCTTCCAATCCATCAGCAAACCTTAGCTCCTCTTCCCCAGTGTATGCAAACCCTGACAGCTTGTCACTGCCTGTGCAGCCGTCCTCTGCTGCAGGCCACCCCAGCTCTCAGCTGCCCCCTCAGGTCCTGCCTCCCCTGCTCACCTAGGACACTGCTTCCAGAGCAGGAGCAGTGCCACCCTGGGAAACAGCTGTCTGCTCGCAGCACTCCTTTCTCTGCCCCTCCCCTCAGCGCATCTCATTTCCCTCCACGGAAGAGCTTGGATCCTCACAGGCCCAGCAGAGCCCCACATGGCCAGGCCCCTGTTGTCTCTCCAGTGTGGGTCTTAACCTCTCTCTGCCTGGCACACTCTGCTGTGCTTCCACATCCCACGGGGCTCATTTCTTCCTCTTCTAGTCCTTGCTTCCCAGTGAGTGCTCTCCAGACCAGTCTCCCTAATACTCGACTCCTCCCCACCCTGGTGTCACCTGTCCCCATTCCCTGCTGTTTTTCTCCTGCAGCACTTATCTTTCAACATACTCTATATTTTGCTTATTTATCTGGCTTTTGTCTATCTTTTCCTACTCCAGGAGGACTGGACTTTTATCTTTCGGATTCGTTCTTAATGCCCAGACAAGTGTGGCAATAGCAGATGCTCATTGAATGGACAGCTTTATACATGAGTGGGATGCTGAAATTCAGAGGCCCATCAAGTTTTTCCCAACCTCATAGCTGTATTCTTTTCTAAAATGCCATGTAAATGGAATTATATAGAATAAAGTGTTTTGATTTATGAAAAAAAAAAAAAAAAGAAGATGTGTGAAGCCCATGAAGGGAGCTTGGCAATGGGCAGGATTTTCCAGGTAGGTGAAACAGCCCCTTTCCCTGAGAGGGGGCATCACCCTGACCTCAGAGCATGCCTCACTGCCAAAGCAAACTCAGAACTCTGAGCCAAGCCAGGCAGTTCCAGGCAGGACAGAATCCCTGAGGGAGGAAGGGAAGGATCCTGTGCTTGGCCCATCTGAGGAAGCCCAATTGCAGGGAAGAGCAATGGGCAGAGAGGAAGCTCCAACCAGGCTTTTCTCAGAAGGAATGCCTTCTGTCTCCGCGTGATCTCTGACTGCCCAGCTTTGGGAGGGGCCATAACAAGTGGAACAAGCATGCTTTTATCTACTACCTTGTGTCCTACCTGCCTGGGGCTGAACCTGAGTACAAGACGAATGTGATCACCCAACGTGATCTTTCCCACAAACTTTGAAGAATTGGCATCTGAGGCAGGGACAGTCCCCTGGCCCCATTCTCCAAGCCCAGACTTTCTATGAGCTAGGAAAAAAAAATCAGAACTGAACATTTTATACCAAGAAGAAAGACTTTGCACTGGTTCTGATTAACATGAAAATGCAGGTCCCATTTATCCCCACCACAGGTATGTTAAGCAAACACCAAAGTGACAATAGGCACAGGGCAATGACAGAGGAGCCTTACAGTTATCACGGAGACAAGGTTTGCCTTGCCCACATGCCATTCCTTAAGGCTTTTCACTCTGATGATGCATGAAATTGCCCACCCTGATGGAGCTGCGCCTACATTCATGCCAACTTAGCAACCTGGCATCTTCTCATTAGCCCCTTGGTCACAAATCCACCTGGAGGGGTGTGATTAATGAGAATCTCATAAAACCTGGGGGAATGGGCCATCCCAGCTGCCCTGGAAGAGTGAAATTGCCTTTCATAGCCACATAAATCACCAGGTGTCAATCCCTGTTTCCTCACCGTGCTGAGCCACCCCGTGGCCTTCAAGATGTGACATGTTTTGTAGGACAGCAGAATCTCCTGCTCTCAGGGATGCCTTGTATCTAGCTTCAAAGCAAGGTCAGAGTTCATATCTAATTATTCTAGTGCACTCTCGGCTCTGAGACCTGCTAACAGGAGGAAAGAAAGGAGCAGGGCATTTACATCAGGAGAAATACTAAGTGTGGAGCACCAGCCTGATTCATTTCACAGCTGCAGTCTTTTCTGACTTGTTCATAATTTTCTACACTACTGCTTCCAATTTGATATTGTCTGGACCTGGGATGACAATAAGAATGGGATAACAGATGATGAGCTCAAAATACTGAACAAAATCATACTCACCCTGCACTGTAGGTACAATCAATATGTCACTTGGTAGAAGGAACCATTGGCTGCTGGGCAAAGCTGGGAATATAAAATGTCACAGAATTCAAGATGCATTTCTTATATACTTAGGAACTGTCACCATTGCTGCCTCTCTGCTCTAGAGGGTAAACCAGGCCTAATGTTTCATAACCAGTTGACTTGAACAAATGAATTAAAAGTCCAAAGGGAGTATTGAAAGAAGTTCCACTTGATCACTGTTACTTTGCTTGGCAGGGGTGCTAGGTACTGTTGTGGAGGTTATGTACTGCACAACTACAGGGGGCATAATATCATAGACTACATTTTGAAATAGCTTCTCCCCTCCTAGAGTCATGAAGTCATTATCCTACAACCACATGGTTGCTGCTAATTCGATACCTTGGAGTTAATATTCCTAAGGGCTCATGGGAATATCACAAAAATGAATTGCAAAGACCCAACCACCTAGAGCCTATATCAATAGAAAACCCATGTATATAGATTACTATAAATTACTAAACCCATGTAATCCATAGATTACTAACAGTTAACTTTCTGCTTTTGAGCTCAGTAGGCCAAGGGGCCATTGCATTTATTGTAGATACTCCAGCCAATACAGATGCCATATAGAAACATGACCATGTTTTTTTTGTGTGTCTTTGAATATTATTAAAACTCCTTGCACTTAACTGTTGTACAAGTGATCTTGCTTTGCTGAGAGGCACTTCAACAAGCCTTTAGGAACACAGTGTTGTAATATGTATAAATATGTAAGATTTTTAAAATGTTAAGACTAGTAATTCCCCTAAGAATTAATCCTAGAAACAAACTTAAAGTGTGCAAATATATTGACATGTTTGTGCTTTTATATATGTGTGTGCATATACACACACAAAGATGTTCACTGTATTAAAACATGTAGGTTTTAATAGCAAAAAATAAAGGAAATTATTTGCATGTATGCTGATAAGGGATTTGCCAAATAAATTATAGTGTACGCATACAATGAAATACTAAGCAGCCTTTAAAAGAATCCTCTGAAGTTATTTGTCCTTGTAGAAGACTACTTCTTTTTGTTTCTTCTTTTTTCTAGATTCCTAGCAGCTCTTGAGTATCCTTCTACTGTTTGAAGAATTAATTGTCATGTGATATCTTCTTCCCAAGGTTGAAGCTAGATATGTCACTTAACAACTTCTTTTGCCACTAGGACACAGGTGTATAATATGGTCCTACCAATGAGATAAGACTTCCCAAAGGAAGTAAGAAAATGGGTTCAGAAAGGGGCAGTGTTTTGATGGCAAGAGTAGTGGTTGAGTCAGCCTCCTTTAGCACTTGCAAGGCTGAGCTTCTGACACACAAATGGTATTGGTGTTAGTAGCAGGGGAAGTTTTAGTAAAGATGAGTTCCCAGCAAAGCCCAGTGCTGCATCTCGGGCTGACTGGTGACAGTGGTGGCATTTTCTCATCAGGACAGTTCTGCAGGGTGTGTTTGCTCATTGTTCCTCAAAACAGAGCCCCAAACCTAGTTCTCTGCTCCTCCAACACTTTTGTGAGCTGCCCAGTCTCCTTTCAATAAGCTCCCTTTCTTTTTAATAAGCTGAGTCAACTATAGCTGCCTAGAAAGGACCCTCTATACTTGACCTTTGATTTTATCATTTCAACTTTTGACCAGACCACTCATCTGTACCCCCTACCTGGAGACCCTCTAAGTCACCATCCAAATGCCCGATTTAGATCTCCGGGATTTAGCAGAAAGATGCATATTCAAGTTTTGCAAGGTGTTACTGCCAGCCACCCCTTAACCCAGTTTAAGGAGCACAGCCATCTCTGTCTGCATGGGAGGACAGGTTTATACAATTACCCTCTAATACTTTATTGCATCATGCCCTTGTCTTATAAAAGTGAACAATAAGAAAAGAAACTAAAATGTGTGCATTTTTTCAAGAGGACCAGGTCTATATAGTAGCATATTCTTCATAATATTAAGAAATCCCTGGAGTGCTGCAAGAAGAAAGTCTTTGGCCTTCATTTGCTACTCACTGAACTTAAGCTGGTGGACTTGGTGATTAACTGCAAAGTATAGGAACAAACTGAAAGAATGTGAACAAGATGCCAGAATAATTCATATCTTCGAGGTTGCAATTACCTTAGAAAATGTGTGTCTGTTATTCACTTTTGCATATCTTTTGAACATCCTTTCAGACGAGTATTATGTGTGAAAGTCGGACTGCCCATATATTCTATGGAATATACAGGAAAGTGTGCACAGTTTTGAACCCAGCTTTAAAGAGTACGCACATGTATACATTTGTATTTTATATAGGCATCGAAAAAATTGGGATGTATCCTCTGCAAACTCTGAAAAGTTGTTAACTCTGTGGGTTGAAATGATAAAGGAATTTCCCTTGCTATTTCACACAATCTTGAATTGTCTGAAATTTTGCAATGAGCAAGTTTTATATACTATTAAAATCATCAAAACCTTAAAGGTGTAGCCATTGGGAAGAAAAAGTATGATGAGCATACTTTTGAAGTATGATGCTCTTCAGAGCATTTCAAGACCTGAGGCTACTGGATAGGGAAGAGCCCCCGACCCTGGATCTCAAGCTGGTGCCTGGTGCTGGCTGTACCATGCCTCTGTGCTGTCCAGTTGATCCCTCACATTAGGGGATTGGCACACACCATCGCAGTGGTCCCCTGAAGTTCTTCACAACAAACAGAGGGCTCATCCCACAATCCAGACAAAGCAGGTCACCCACCCCAGACACGTGCTGCTCCCATAGAGCTGTCAATAGACACAGGGATATGTTCTGCCTTAGCCCAAAAACACAGTGGAGTGTGAGCAAGACTAAGCGATGGTCCTGCCTAATAAAGGGAGACCCAGCCCTGAAGCCAGCAAAGGCCATAGAGCTCACAGGGTCAGAGAGACAACAGGGTGAAGTGGGCATTAGCACAGGCCTGTCAGGAGGGAGGGGAGAGTCTCCCCGCTGCCCAGGAAGGGACGAGACAGCACATGGAGGAGACACAGGACAGAATGAAATTGTCCTTATTTTAGTGCTTTGCAACTTATCCTTTCTAGCATTTCTAATACATATTTTATCCTTCCAGTAAATAAAACAAAACTCCTAAATTCAAGTGGTTATTAAAATAAAATGATGGTAGAAAAGTAGAAAGCTGTTTTAGTTTGTAAAATGTGTCCTTCCCAGGGCCACGGGGATGCGCTTTGCTAAGAGAAAAGAAGGTTCACTGGACTCGGATGCCTGGGTGCCCAGAAGAGCCGTGTAATCTGTGCTTTCAGCTGGGGTGGCCTTTCTTATCACTAGGGTTCAAGCACATAGCTGTGCTGAGAAAGACCATTCCAGTTCTCATTCTTTTCTCGGTTCCAACTTGCAAGGAAAAAGCTAAAGTTATCTTTTTCTTTTTAACCCTGTGGCAGTGGCAGACTGAACCGTGAAACCCACAGCAGAATTAAAGTTCTAGCTGAGATTCCTCTCCCTGGTCTGTGTTAACATCTCGGGGGCCTTTAGCCCCTGCTCTCTGCAACCTCTCGCTCTACTGTTGGTTCAGCATCTTCACTTCCAGCAGCTGGGTGACAACCGCAGGATGAGGATGCAAGGATACCATTCGGCAGTCTTGCCTGGTTACTTGAGGTGGTGGTGGAAATGGTAGGGAAGGAGAGACCAACCCTGCATTTCTTATTCATTGTTGACTTACATTTAGAGCAATTGAAGTCCCTTTGCCTCTCTAATTCTTCAAATGGAGGCATTGCGGGTAACCTGCTCGGCTGGTTGTTCTCCATGCACCTCCACCCCAGCCCCACACCCTATTATTTTCTTAGCCCTGTTCCCCAGGGGGCTGATCTCTATGGTCAGCACCCACAAGCTTCCTTTTCCTTGGGCTCTAGTTATGTTCTGCCAGTTGGAAGCACCAGTAGATCAAGAGTAGAAGAACAGGTTGGGTAATTCCTCCTTGGCTCCCTCCCTGTCTCAGTCCCATATCTCTGTGACTATAGCTCCTGCCAGGTGGCCCCTTCCATAGCTTCAGCTCTTATATGGCTCCATTAACATTCTTTCCTGCCCCGTCCCTTTGGTCCTAATGTGGTAATAACTTTCCACTGTGAACCTCATCGTCCTTTGTTTTTTCTTCACCGTGTAGCTGTATCATTCTAGTCTCTGCCTCCGCGGACACATTGCTGTCTGTAAAATATCCTCTCCCTCACTTTTATAAGGACACTTGTCATTGGATTTAAGACATACCTACACAATCCAGAATAAACTCTTCCTCTCCAAATCCTCAATCATACCTTTCCCATAGAAGGCAGTATGGTAGCTTTCTCATTCATATCTCTTCATTTGGCCCATCTGGGTGAATCTTACCTCCCTTGAGATCCTCACTAATGTATCCGCCATCCTTCTGCCTCAAGAGCCTGCTTTTCCCTCTCCAGGGTGTGGTGCAGACTGCCTCTGAAAATGAGTAGAGACTTCATCTATTGATGATGAACTAAGAGAAGCCCTAAGAACTCCCATGGTGAGTGAAGCACATGCCTGGAGTGTGTTGGGGAGTGCCAAGCACCTGCTTGGGAAAGACACCAAGGGCAAATATCTCTAATCAAGATGAGGGTCACTAAGGAAACTGGCTGGTCTCCCTGGTCATAGAAACCCTAGTTGTTGTCATTCATTCATTCATGTGTTCAACAAATGTACTTTGAGCAACTTACTGGGTGCTAGGCTCTTCACTAGGTATAGCAGACTGACTGGTGGCCCCCCAAAAAGATATGTCTGTGTCCTAATCCCCAGAACCTGTAGCTATTGCCTTATATTAGAACAAGTGTGAATAAGAATTTGGAGAGGAAGAGTTTATCCTGAATTATGTAGGTACATCTTAAATCTAACAACAAGTGTCCTCATAAGAGTGGGGAACAGGGAGATTTAATAGAGGAGGAAGAAGCAATGTGACCATGGAGGCCAAGACTGGAGTGATGCAACCACAAGCTAAGAAATACCTGGAGCCACCAGAAGCTGGAAGCTGTGAGAAAGCTTCCTCCCCCAGAGCCTTTTTTAGGAAATATGGCCCTACTTACACCTTGAATTAGGACTCTTGACCATGCAAGAATAAATGTCTACTGTTTTAAGCCACCCAGTTTGTGCATTGTGTTATAACAGCCCTAGGAACAGATAGACTAGGCATTGGGGGGACAGTAGTGATCATGAAAGACATGGCCCCACCCTTCTAAAATACACAGTCTGGGGAGCAAACAGATAATGTCAAGGGAATAGAACTATACAAGCTGTAGTAAGTGCCCTGGTGTGCTTAGAGAAAATGCAGTGGAGTACCTTATGTAGACTGAGGGGTCAAGAAAAGCATCTCTGAGGAGGTGATCTCTGAACCTAAACTTGAAGGTTGAGTGAGTGGGAACTAGCCAAGGGGCCCTCAGGGAAGAGTTCAGGGTTCTTGTCCTTTACTATTATATTGGCTATTCTGGGTCTTTTGCTTATCTGTATAAACTTTAGAATCAGTTTGTCAGCATCCACAAAATAACTTTTTGGGAATGCATTGACTCCACACATCAAGCTTGGAAGAACTGACATCTCGACAATGTTGAGTCTTTCTACCCATGAATATGGGCTATCTCTCCATTTAGCTCTTCCTTGATTTCTTTTTTACTTTCTTTTTTTTTTTTTTTTTTTTTTGCAGTGTTTGGCCGGGGCCGGGTTTGAACCTCTGGTATATGGGGCTGGCACCTTACTCACTGAGCCATAGGCACCGCCCCCCTTTTTCTTTTCTTTTTTGAGACAGTCTCACTCTGTTGCCCAGTCTAGAATGCCGTGGTGTCAGCCTAGCTCATAGCAAGCTCAAATTCCTGAGCTCACGTGATCCTCCTGCCTCAGCCTCCAAAGTAGCTGGTACTACAGGTGCCCACCATAGTGCTTTGCTGATTTTTCTGTTTTTAGTAGATACAGGTCTCACTCTTGGCTCAGGCTGGTCTCAAACTCCTGAGCTCAAGAGATCCTCCCACCTTGTCCTCTCAGAGTGCTAGGGTTTCACAGGCATGAGTCATTGCACCCAGTCTTCTATTTGTGGTAGAGACAGGGTCTCACTCTTGATCAGGCTGGTCACCAACTCCTGGACTCAAGGGATCCTCCCACCTAAGCCTCCCAGAGTGCTAGGTTATAGGTGTGAGCCCCTGCACCCAGCCTTCTTTGATTTCTTTTATCAGAGTTTTGTAGTTTTCCTCATATAGATGTGCTATGTATCTTGTTTTATATCAGCAGTATTTTGGGTGGCAAAAATGTAAATGGTATTATGTTTTAATTTCCAATTCCACATGTTCATTGTTGGTATAAGCAATTGACATTTGTATCTTAACCTTGTGTCCTGCAACCTCGTTATAATTGCTTATTAGTTCTAGTTTTTTTGGACTTTCTGTATACAGGATTATTTCACCTATAAACAAAGATAATTTCTATTATTAAAAAGATTATTTCTTTATTCCCAATCTGTTTACCTTTTATTTCCTTTTCCTGTCTTATTCAATTAGCTAGAACTTCCAGTACAATGTAAAAAAACACTGATGTGTGGTGATATCCTTGTCTTGTTCCTGATCTTAGTGTGAAAACTTCAAGTTTCTCACCATTATGTATGAGGTTAGCGGGAGGTTTTTTGTAGATATCGTTTATCAAGTTGAGGAAGTTCCTCTCTGTTTCTACTTTACTGAGAGCTTTTATCAATGTTGAATTTTGCCAAATTTTTTCTGCAGCTAGTGATATGATCATGTGATTTTTTTTTCTTCTTTAATGTGATGGAATATATTGATTTTTGAATGTTGAACCAGGCTTGCCTATGTGAGATAAACCCCATTTGGGGTATAATTCTTTTTATACACTGTTGGGTTTGGTTTGCTAATATTTTGTTGAGGAATTTTACATACATATCCATGAAATACATTGATCCTTAGTTCCCTTTTCTTATAATGTCTTTGGTTTTAGTATTATGGAAATTTTGGTCTCACAAAATGAGTTTGTTAGTATTTCCTCTACTTATTTCTTCTGAAAGAAGTTATAGAGAATTAGTATAACTACTTTATTTCCTTAAAGTAGTTATACTACTGAATTCTGGCAGAATTCACTTGTGAACCCATCTGGGACTTGTGCTCTCTGCTTGGGAAGGTTATTATAATAATTATTAATTCAATTTCTTTAATAGATACAGGCCTATTCAGATTATCTATTTCTTCTTTTGTGAATTTTGGCAGATTGTGTTTTTCAAGAAAGTGATGTATTTCATCTAAGTTATCAAATTTGTGGGCTTAAAGTTGTTAATAGTATTCCTTGATTGTCCTTTTGATGTCCACGGGATCTATAATGATGTCTCCCTTTTCATTTCTGCTAATACTTTGTGTCTTCTCTGTTTTTTATGAGTTAGCCTGGCTAGAGGCCTATCAGTTTTATTGATCTTTTCAGAAAACCAACTTTTGGTTTCTCTGACTTCATCTGTTTCCTGTTTTTAATTTCATTGATTTCTGTTCTTATTGTGTTATTTTTTCTTCTGCTTACTTCGGTCTAAATTTGCTCTTCCTTTTCTAGTTTTCTAAGGTGGAAGCTAAGATAATGGATTCTAGATCTTTCTTCTTTTTAATATATGCATTCAACATTTTCCTCTAAGCACTACTTTCACTGCATCACACAAATTTTGATAAGTTGTGTTTTCATTTTAATTTAATTCAAAATATTTTAAAATTTCTCTTGAAATTTATTCTTTGGCCTATGTGCTGTTTAGAAGTGTGCTGTTTAATTTCTAAGTATTTTGGGATCTCCAAGCTATCTTTCTGTTAGTGATTTCTAGTTAAATTCCATTATGGTCTGAGAGCAAACATTGTGTGGTTTCTATTCTTTTAAATTTGTTAGCGTGTTTTATGGCCCCAAATGTAGTCTATCGTTGTGAGTGTTCAGTGTGAACTTGAGAAGAATGGATGTTCTTCAGTGCTGACTTTTTAAAATTAGAAGCAACAATCTCACACTTTTTCTGATTAACATTGATATCCAGACAGTATTCCGATTTAATCATAATCCTTTCTCAGCCTTTTGGCCAAGACCGAATGCAATTTAGCCATATATGTGTTAAATAAACACAAATGTGACAACAATATAATTAATTAGGAAAAGTACCCATATTACCATGGGGACAAGGGATGTCTTACCCACGTCCCATCTTTTAGGGGTTTCAATTTCATTTAAAAGATTGTCTACAGTCTGAGGTCCCATGTCCATGTCAGGAATAGGTTCGTATACCCAGAAAATATCCTATAGAGTAGTGCTGCCTACATCTTTAGACAAAACAAAATACACACACTCACACATCTCCACACACAACACATTCATACCTCAGAGCACACGCATGTTGAACCGGGTCGTAGACTGTTAGTGCTAGAAGGGCCTTTAACAAAGATGTACCTTCACCTTATCCTAAGGGGAAACTCAGGTGAAGCTGAGGAGTAAAGTTTAAACGAACAAATAAAGGAAGAAATGAAGGAAGGAAGAAATGAAGAAAGGAATAATGAACCTTGTATTTTGGGCTTGTCATCGTGGGCCTAAATCCTAAAATCCCCTGCAGTTGAAACACATTATTATCCTGACTCAAAGGCTTGTGCAGTTTCCACAGCATTTAGTCCCTGGGGCATCTTGGTAGACGAAGTTTCTGAGGAGAAGCGCACACCACAGGATGCCAAGGCGGAGGACTCCATGGAATCCCCTAAACTCTGGGTCACAGGGAGGCTCCCTGTTTGATCACTGGTTCTGGAAATCTCTACCCCCTTGCAGCTCCAACTCCCACCCCCAGAATCTTTTTTCCCCTGCTGAGGATTAACTGTTCTGCATCTTAGGCAGGAAATGAGTTCTTTGCTGTTTAGGTGGTAAAATCCTAAAATGAAGTCAATACAGCAGTAAAGGCCAGACAAGCTGATGTCTTTTTATGAATTCATGAGGCACTTTGCAGTCTACCACTGTCCATGCTGAGATTGATGGAAGCCGAAAAAGAAGTTCAAGTTAAATTATGTCTTTGATGACTTCTGCTTAAGTCGCTTGTCAGGGACCAAGAAGATTAAATATCTGTGATTTATTCCCATGTTAATCTCAATAAACACACACACGCACGTCCACACACAGATGTGCACACACGCGTGCACGCACACACATATGCTCACACAAGCACGTGCCCACTCACGAGAGACTGCACCAGACTACGTCGTAAAGGCAACTCTAAGTTTGCAGTGTGAATTCAGAGGAAGGCCCATGATGACAAGCCCAAAGTACAAGGTTCATTATTCCTTTCTTCGTTTCTTCATTCCTTCATTTCTTCCTTCATTTGTTCGTTCAAACTTTACTCCTCAGCTTCTTACTTGAAAGAAGCCTTCGCGGGAGTTTGCCAGCTTCCAGGCCAACAGTCTGGGAGTACATATCCAAATGTGTATTGGAAGCAATTCCTGGCAGCTCCGGCTCTGCCTCTCACAGCCAGGGCTGTCTACTAACCAGCCCCCCTTCCCCAGAAGCAAAGGGTGCTTAATAATCACAGCAGCCACCATTAACCAACTCGTCACATGCCGGGTATGACACAGGGTCCTTTACATATATCACCTCAGTTAATCCTCACACAACCCTCTGGAGGAAGTACAAGTATTTTTTTCTTTTTACTACTAAAAATCGAAGGCTCAGAGAAGTTATAATCTACTACTCTACAAAATTGGGATTCTAAGCCAGGCCGTAGGCTTCAGAGTCTATGCTCTTAGTTACTGCCTCAAACTCTGGGGACTGTCCTCATACACTGGTGTTGTGGCCAGTCAGGCAATCTTCCAGGTCTCTGGATTGCTGTGGGTCACGGATGATCACTGCCTGCATTCCCTCAGCTGTCCAGGGATCAGCTTGCTCCTACCGTTGGGTGCTGCCTTCTCACTACCCCTTCTCTGGGACTTCTGCCTATGATGCTGGTCATTGGAAGGGACTTCTCACATGGTCTGTAAGACCCCCCAGGGCTGAGTGCAGAGCCATGGGGATACGAGGTGGGAGCAGAGGGAGAAAGAGAAAGTGGTGGAGAGTGCCTGACACCAGTGCACGGAGACCTATAGGGATCCAAGAGCTCAGGCTCTTCTCAGCGAGAGCAAGGTCCTAGGGCTGTGGGGCTGCACCTAGATCTCAGGAAAACCCTCTGGTATGAGGGGTTTGGAATCCCTCTGGATTCTCTTTGGAGCAGTTGGTGATTTTGCTCCCTTCCATTGCTTCAACCCTCCCCATGCTACAACATATCCACAAGTTGATGGCCCCTGTCCTTACCTAAGCTGCAGACCAGTATATCCAACTAGGCACGAACACGTGCCTCCTCCAGGCACCTCGCAGACCCAGCATGGCCCAAGCTAGATTCACTATCTTTTCCCGTTCCTTGTTTCCTCCTGTCTTTCTTCTAACTCTCCATCCAGTATTGAACCAGGCTCCAGACCTCAGACTCTCCCTTCTTTCCACTCTCACCTAGCAGGCCTTCTTCTTCCTCCCATGATTGTACCTGTGTTCAGGATTTCTGCACATCTCATCTCTTTACCTTAAGCCAAGCCAGACTCTCCAGCTACCCAAGTCCACCCACATATCCTGCCAGAATGAGCTTCCAGAAACGCCGCCCTCAATAAGTCTCTTCCCTGCTTGAAACCCAGCAGTGCCCAACTCTGCCCACACCTTCGCAGCACTTTGAAATGTGCCGTCTCATTGGCCAATGAGAAGTACACAGTGTGTGGGGGGGATCTTCAGGGCCTTTTAAGAATGGTGTTGACTAAGAGTCACGTACCAAACAAATGTCCCTTGTGTATCTCCCCTGCTCTAAAACTTCCAATGGCATCCCCCATCAAACCTAGAATAAAATGCCAATTCCTTATAAAGAGTCACCAGTCCCTACATGACCTGGCTTCTAGCACCTCCTGGGCCAGGGGTACAATGGGGAACTACACAGTGAGTACTTATGCTCGGGGACCAAGGGCCCTATCAAGGGAGACAGAAAACAAAGAATGAACAAACAGACTTAAATATAATATGTCTCAGATAGTGATGTGTTCAGTGGGAAAAAATCAAGAGAAAGAAATATAGAGTAACAGGGATAAGACCTATTTTAGTTGGGACGTTCAGGGATTGCAAGATGATGTATATTGAGTGCTTAGTACATACCAGATTACATTCTAAGTGTATCATGTTTACTAACGCACTTAACCATCATGGTGACCCAGTGAGGTAGGTTGCTATTATTACTTCTCGTTTTACAGGTGAGAATATTGAGCACACAAGCCCAAGTTCACAAAGGTAGTGAGTACTGGAGTCAGGCTTCTCCCCCAGGCAATTGGATCCCACAACCCAACCCTTGATGACTATGCTGTGCTGCTTCTGCAGTAGGTGACAGCTACATTGAGACCTGATGGGGTAGGGAGCGTCTTAGTTTGGATTCTCCCAGAAACAGAGACAAAGAGTCATGATCTCAGAAAGCCTTGGCAGGGGAGTGGGAAAGTGAGACATGGAAGGGAAGAAAGCCTACTAAGTTTGTGTTATCAAGCAAGGTACAACTGAGGGACTCTGGGATCTGCTATGAAATACGTAATCTTCTTCCCTCCTAAAGGGATGAGGGAGCTGAGTATTTACACAGAAATTCCCATCTCATTGGTTGCGGACTACTGTCAGGGACTGCAAGTCTCTGGCACTTACAACCTGCCATTTCCTCGGGCAAGCAGACACAGATGCTGGCAGGTGGAAGTCTGGCCGTATGCATAGAAACATTGAGACCCAAGAGTAGCATCTGCTGGAGCACTCCAGCGGAAGGGACACCACCTGTAAAGCCCCACGTGAAGAACAGGCTTGCTATGCTCAGGGAGCAAAGAGAAGGCTCTGGCTAGTAGTGATCAGGGCAGTGTCATGGAGGTGCCATCAGAGAGGGTGCTAGAGGCCAGGCCATATAGGGATTGGTGACTCTTCATAAGGAATTAGCATTTCATTCTAAGTTTGATGGGAATGCCTTTGGAAGTTTTAGAGCAGGAGAGTGACTTTGATTCCTGTCTTGAAAGGATCAATTTGATTGCTGGAAATCAAGCTGAAGGGCACAAGAATAGAAGGAGGAAGACTGGTTAGGAGACTATGACAGCAGTCCAGGTGACAGATATGTTGGCTTGCACTGGGGTGGCATTTTAGCTATGATTGTGTTCAGGCTACTGTTTACATTTACCTGCTAAGAATTACTGATGGAATTGTAATGTGACATAAGTGAAACAGAAGAGTGATTTATTGAGATGGAGAAGGTGAGGAGAGTTCAGAGTTTGGAAGAGCCAGTAGAGAAGCCCAGAAGTTAGTTTGGACATTTAATAAGTTTGAGATGCCTGTTAGTAAGAAGACTATTGGATACAGGAGTCTGGAGCTCAGAAGAGTGAAGTTAAGTTTACTACGCTGTGCTGTAACCACCCTCACCTTCCTGTGTCCTCCATTGCACCAAACCTTCAGGAACACTCCCCTCTTCCCGGACAGGGCAGTCAATAGCAGGTGGCTTCAAGTGGCAGCACAGTTTGGAAGAAGGATTTGGACTCAGAAACAGTGCACAGGTGGAATGGAGCAAGATCAGTAACTCTGAGCCTGAGATGACTGGAAGAAATTTAGCCCTAAGAGATACAGCCACAGCACCCAGGTTACCACCAATATGAGATGGACAGGGATGCTTTTTCTCTTTTGGTCCTCAGGTGCACAGAGTTGAGTGAACCATACTGCTCAGAGCAGCACACAGACTTCATTGATTCATGCAGGGGGCTCTTCTCTGGTTCGGTTGTTGTACGATTTTTCCTAGATCCCTGTGTCTATTTCTGTTCCTCTCTTCCCGTAGCTCCTCCTCCAATGTACTTATTGATATTAATGTCACTGGATATCTGGGCATCCTGGAAAAACATGCAAGGTTGTTTTATGGGTCTGTTTACATAATTCAAAATGTTATAAATTGCATTCTTCTATTTTAGTCAGCACTGTTAAGTACGATCTATTAATATTTGCAATGCTATATGTAAATTTAGTTTATTTTTTACCAACTGCTGAAAAGTTGAAAAAAAAATGTATAGACTACCTTTTCTTATCCATTCTCCTAAACAAAGATAGGTAGGCTACCTTGAACTCCTCCTTCATAAATAATACTATAAGAAATGATACTTAATAAAGTAAGTTTTTAATAGATAGGCTTTTGTTAAGATTGGAAATTTTTCTTTTATTCTGGTTTGCCCAGAGTAAATTTTAAAATGATAATTGAGTATCTAACATTCTCAAAAGTTTCATTTGCCTCTCCTAAAATGATTATGACATTTTTCTCTTCTATCTCATTAATAGAGTAAATTACATTGATGCTTTCTTTAATTCATGGGATAAACCTAATTTGATTGTATGTGTTTTAAAAGATAAATTGTTACATTCGATTAGCTAGTATCATACTTAGGATTTTCACATCCATGTTCCTAGTGAACTGATGTAAAATTTTCTTTTCCTATGTTGTTTTCATCTAGTTTTGAGATCAAGGTTACACTAATCTGATAAAGTTATGTGAACAGTTTTCATTTCTATTTTTCTATAGCAATGTTTTAAGATTGGGATTATCTATTCCTTGAAAATATTCATGAACATAGCTATACAACTAATCTGGAGTCTGGGTTTTTGTGAAAAGGTGATGATTCCATTTCAGTTTCTTTAAGAGTTATAGTTCTACCCAGGCCATGGGCCACTTTTCTCATTTTACAATTTTCTAAAACTTTATCTAATTCATCTTGTTTCCTCATATTTTGTTAATTTTCATTTCCTCCTCTCCAATAAGTCTTTCCAGAGGGTTATCTATTTCATTAGTCTTTCTAAAGGATGCTTTCTGTTCATTACCCATTGTTTTTTTTTTCTCTAGATTTATTAGTTTCTCTCTCTCGCTCTCGCGCTCTCTCTCTCTATATATATATATATATATATATTTTTTTTTTTTTTTTATTGAGG
>CAUYRH010027429.1:0-13920 GCA_963574655.1 Perodicticus potto | reverse complement strand
TTTTGAGACAGAGCCTCAAGCTGTCACCCTGGGTAGAGTGCCGTGACATCACCACGCACAGCAACCTCCAATTCCTGGGCTCAAGCGAGTCTCTTGCCTCTGCCTCCCAAGTAGCTGGGACTGCAGGTGCCTGCCACAACGTCTGGCCATTTTTTTTTTTTTTTTTTTTGGTTGCAGCCGTCATTGTTGTTTGGCGGGTCCCGTCTGGATTCGAACCCGCCAGCTCAGGTGTATGTGGCTGGCGCTTTAGCCCGTTGAGCCACAGGCGCCGAGCCAGCGCAAGAGCTTTATCTTCTAGTTCTTAGATTCTTTTTTCTTTATGGTCTAATCTCTTACTGATACTTTCTACCTCATCTTTTTTTTTAATTTTCAGTTAAAATTTCTTTTCTTTTATTGTTGGGGATTCATTGAACGTACAAAGACTGCTCAATGCAAAGAATGCATTGATTGCATTTGTTAGGCTAAGTCCCTCTTATATTTGTGTCTTGCTCTTAAAAAGTGTGTCACACTAGGCTTAGTGCCTGTGGCTCAACCGGCTAAGGCACCAGCCACGTACACCTCAGCTGGCAGGTTCAAATCCAGCCTGGGCCTGCCAAACAGCAATGACGGCTGCAACCAAAAAATGGCCGGGCGTTGTGGCGGGCACCTGTAGTCCCAGCTACTTGGGAGGCAGAGGCAGGAGACTCGCTTGAGCCCAGGAATTGGAGGTTGCTGTGAGCTGTGATGCCACAGCACTCTATCCAAGGTGACAGCTTGAGGCTCTGTCTCAAAAAAAAAAAAAAAAAGAAAAAAGATTTTAGACGAGTGCTGGCACAGATAGATACTGATATTTTGTAAGAGCAAGGCTTCTCTGGTGAATGATGTATGAATGGTCTGCTTTATAGTGGAAGTGCTTTAGTACCTATTCTCAGGGTATTAGGCTTAACCAGGTATTTTATACATGCAAGACTAATAGGCTTCGTTTGGTGCCAGTTACTCAGAATAATACCGCAGCACAGCATTAGGTGTGTTTCTTCAGTACAGTACTCTTAGCAGTTTGGAAGTCAGTCTCTGATTCACAAGATGATGTTCAGGTGTGAGGGAATGACATCACATGAGTGGGTAGGGGAGCTACTCTGGCTTAGAACACCTATGGATAAGCATGGCTTTTGAAGATCCTAGAAATGTCCATGCTCAATTTCAGGATTTATATGCTTAAGAAAACCCAAAGTGGGCTGAGTGCAGTGGCTCACGCCTATAATCCTAGCACTCTGGGAGGCCGAGGCAGGTAGATTGCTGGAGCTCAGGATTTTGAGACCAGCCTGAGCAAGAGTGGGACCCTGTCTGTACTAAAAATAGAAAAAAATTGCTGGGCGTTATGGTAGGCACCTGTAGTCCCAGTTACTTGGGATGCTGAGGCGAAAGGATCAGAGTCTGAGGTTCTCGTGAGCTATGACTTCATGGCACTCTACCCAGTGTGACAAAATGAAACTCTGTCTCAAAAAAAAAAAAAAAACAAAACCAAAGTAACAGCTTGCCTTCATTCCTGAGCTTCCTGGTCCAGATAGGTTATCAACGTTGGGTCATTTTTACCAAATGCAAACTTGCTTGGTAAGATAGCTGATTTATTTTTTAATTTTTTTATTTTTTATTGTTGGAGATTCATTGAGGGTACAAGAAACCAGGTTACACTGATTGCATTTGTTAGGTAAAGTCCCTCTTACAATCGTAGTTTGCCCCCAAAAGGTGTGGTACACACCAAGACCCCACCCCCCTTGCTCCTTCCCTCTCTCTGCTCTTCCTTTCCCCACCCCTCCCTCATTCTTTCTCTCTCTGCCCTCCCCTTACCCCACCCCCATAGTGTCATTAATTGTCACTAATTGTCCTTATATCAAAATTAAGTACATAGGATTCATGCTTCTCCATTCTTTTTTTTTTGAGACAGAGCCTCAAGCTGTCACCCTGGATAGAGTGCCGTGGCATCACAGCTCACAGCAACCTCCAATTCCTAGGCTCAAGCGAGTCTCCTGCCTTTACCTCCCAAGTAGCTGGGACTACAGGTGCCCGCCACAACGCCTGGCTATTTTTTGGTTGCAGCCGTCATTGTTGTTTGGCGGGCCCGGGCTGGGATTCGAACCCGCCAGCTCAGGTGTACGTGGCTGGCGCCTTAGCCCGTTGAGCCACAGGTGCCGAGCCTGCTTCTCCATTCTTGTAATGCTTTACTAAGAATAATGTGTTTCACTTCCATCCAGGTTAATACAAAGGCTGTAAAGTCTCCATTTTTTTTAATGGCCGAATATGGTGTACATATACCAGAGCTTGTTAATCCATTCCTGGGTTGGTGGGTGTTTAGGCTAAACATTTTGGCGATTGTAAATTGAACTGCAATAGTCTAGTGCAAGTGTCCTTATGATAAAAGGATTTTTTCCCTTCTGGATAGATGCCCAGTAATGGGATTACAGGATCAAATGGGAGGTCTAGCTTGAGGTCTTTGAGGGTTCTCCATACTTCCTTTCAAAAAGATTATATTAGTTTGCAGTCCCACCAGCAGTATAAAAGTGTTCCCTTCTCTCCACATCCATGCCAGCATCTACAGTTTTGAGATTTTGTGATGTGGGCCATTCTTGCTGGGGTTAGATGGTATCTCCGTGGTTTTGATTTGCATTTCTCTAATAATTAGGGACAATGAGCATTTTTTTCATGTGTTTGTTAGCCATTCGTCTGTCTTTTTAGATAAGGTTCTATGCATGTCTCTTACCCGTTGATACATGGGATTGTTGGCTTTTTTCATGGGACAGCTGATTTTTATTAAGTTTCCGGGGGATTAACTTGGGTTGTTAACTCAGGATTAATTTCCCATGTTCGAAGGATGTTGGATTTTCTAAAAAATTATGAACAATTTTAAACATAGAGAAAAGAGCAAAACTTGATTTTGTTTCATTGATTCTATGATACACAATTTTTTCTGACCCTTTTTTTTTATAGGATCTCGCTTTCTTGCCCAGGCTGGAGTAGAGTGGCACAGTCATAGTTCACTGAAGCCTTGAACTTCTGGGCTCAGTGATCTTCCCTCTTCAGTCTCCCAAGTAATTTTTCTGGCATTTTAACACCTTTAAAATTTGTATATGACTTATAATAATGTATCTTTATTTTATTTATTTATTTATTTTTTATTTTTTTATAGAGACGGAGTCTCACTTTATCTCCCTCGGTAGAGTGCCGTGGCATCACACAGCTCATAGCAACCTTTAACTCCTGGGCTTAGGCGATTCTCTTGCCTCAGCCTCCCGAGTAGCTGGGACTACAGGCGCCGGCCACAATGTCCGGCTATTTTTCTGTTTTGCAGTTCGGCCAAGGCTGGGTTTGAACCCGCCACCTTTGGTGTATGGGGCTGGCGCCCTACTCAATGAGCTGCAGGCGCCACCCAATAATGTATCTTTAGATCTGATAAAATATAATAACAGGCATTTAAGTACCCATCATCCAGATTGAATATATGTTAGCATTTCTCAATTTGTGTGTAGATATTCTTAGTAATTTTAGATAAAGCAACAAACCTTTGCATTTATTTGTTTATTTATTTATTTAGAGACAGAGTCTCATTATGTCGCCCTCGGTAGAGTGCTGTAGCATTAGAACACAGCTGTAGCATCAGCAACAGTTACAGCAACCTCTAACTCTTGGGCTTAAGTGTTTCTCTTGCTTCAGCATCCCAAGTAGCTGGGACTATAGGCGCCCACCACCATGCCTGGCTTTTTTTTTTTTTTTTTTTTTTGTTATTGCCATTGTTGTTTAGCAGGCCCAGGCTGGGTTCGAACCTACCTGCCTCTGTGTATGTGGCTGGTGCCCTAACTACTGAGCTATGGGCACTGAGCTAAAACTTTGCATTTAGAAACTAATCCTAGCACTTTGGAAGGCCAAGGTGGGAGAATCACTTGAGGCCAGGGGTTTGAGACTAGCCTGGGCAACATAGTGATACCATATTTCTATGAAATATAAAAATTAAAAAAATTAGGGTGGCGCCTGTGGCTCAGTGAGTAGGGTGCCGGCCCCATATACCAATGGTGGCGGGTTCAAACCCAGCCCTGGCTGAATTGCAACAAAAAAATAGCCGGGCGTTGTGGCGGGTGCCTGTAGTCCCAGTTACTCGGGAGGCTGAGGCAAGAGAATCGCCTAAGCCCAGGAGCTGGAGGTTGCTGTGAGCTGTGAAGCCATGACACTCTACCAAGGGCAACAAAGTGAGACTGTGTCTCAAAAAAAAAAAAAAAAAAAAATTAAAATAATTAGCTTGATGTACTAATGTGTGCCTGTAATCTTAGCTGCTCAGGAGGCTGGGGCAAGAGGATCACTTGAGCCCAGGTATTTGATGCTGCAATGAGCTATAATTGTACTACTATACTCCAGCCTGGACAACATAGTGAGATCCTGTTTAAAAATGAGTATTAAAATTGGAGCATTGGTCTTTTCTTGACTGACTTGATTAATTTATTGAAATGAAGTCTCCATTTTTTTTCATTTACAGCTTTGTGGATTATGGCTGCCAAGTGGGAAATGGAGGATCGATTGTCTTCAGAAAGTGCAAGGCAGCTATTTCTTCGGGCTCTGCGCTTTCATCCAGAGTGCCCAAAACTTTATCAAGAAGTGAGTGTGTGTGCATGCAGGATGATGAGAGAGTGACGTCTCAGTTTGGTCCTCTGGAGACTTTTATTCTTTATTAAGTTGAAAAGAGTTCGATTTATGGAGGCTAGGGATAAATAGGAGGAAGGGGAGAAGCTTCTGGGTTGGAATCCCATCTATGGAGGGATAGGGAACTGGATCCTGGGGTGCCAGTGTGAGGCTCTTTATACCTTTGTTCTTATTGTTTTCCTTGGTTCCCCTCTCTTCCTTCTGGTTTCTTTTGGCTTCTCTTCCTCTTTTCTTCTCTGTTTTCTTTCTTTCTTTTTCTTTTTCTTTTTGTCTCTTTCTTGAGATAGATACTGTTAGTACTTCCTGATCTGTTAGAAAACTTACTCTAGTGGAGAGTGCTCTAGAACATTGATGGCGGGGTTTTGAGTTTTAAATAATATAATGATTTTGGTGCAAACATCTCTAATATAATGATTTTCTGTAGTGGAGTTGCTGGATCATATGGTAGTTCTATTTGGAGTTTTATGAGGAACTTCGATAGTGTTTTCTCTATTAGCTGTATTAGTTGACATTTCTACCAATAATAGGTAAGATTTTCCTTTTTTCCTCATCCTCATCAGATGTTGTTTTTTCTTTCTTGTCTTTTTATAAAGCATTTTTATGATGGCTGATTTAAAATCCCTGTCAAGGGCCAGGTGCAGTGGCTCATGCCTGTAATCCTCATACTCTGGGATGCCAAGGCAGGTGGATTACCTGAGCTCAGGAACTTGAGACCAGCCTGAGAAAAAGAAGGCCCCCATCTCTACTAAAAATAGAAAAATTATTGAGGTGTTGTGGTGAATGCCTATAGTCACAACTACTTGGGAGGCTAAGGAAAGGGTCTTGCTTGAACCTAAGAGTTTGAGGTTGCTGTGAGCTATGACACCATAACACAGGGCGACAGAGTGAGACTCTGTCTCAAACAACAACAACAACAAAAGTCCTTGTCAGATAATTCTAACATCTGTGTCATCTTGATGTTGGTATCTCTTGATCGTCTTGGTCAAATTGAGATTTTGTTGGTTGTTGGTATGATGAATGATTGATTTTCTGTTGAATCTTAAGATATTCTAGCTATTATTTTAGAGATTCTGGATATTATTTAAATCTTCTGTTCAGTATACCTCCTTGGATACTGCTTTGCTTCTTTATTACTGAATGGGATTAGAAGTCTAAATTTCCAATTTGGCCTTTGTTGACACTTTTGAGATAACATGGATAAAGTCATAATTAAAATCCCTTGCAATAACCTTCACTGTTAGGTGATAAATTTATGTACTTCTCATCCGTATTAAGGACATCATAGTATGTTTGTTGTTTTACCAACTTAAGGATCAAATTTATAGTTTGTTTAGCTGTGAAGTAATGACCAAGGGCACAAAACATTTTTAAAGGCTCTGTGACCATAGCACAGTGGTTATTGCATCGGTCACATACATCAAGGCTGGCAGGTTCGAACCCGGCCTGGGCCAGCTAAGCAATAATGACAACTGCAACAGAAAAATTGCCGGGTGTTGTGGCGGGCATCTGTAGTCCCAACTACTTGGGAGGCTGAGGCAAGAGAATCAGTTAAGCCCAAGAGTTTGAGGTTGCTATGAGCTGTGACGCCATGGCACTCTACCCAGAGTGACATAGTAAGACTCTGTCTCAAAAGATAGATAAATAAATAAATAAGGGAAATTCTAAATTAAAAAGAAAAGACGATAAAAATTTTTTTAAAGTTTTTGATTCATGTATCCAAATTGCTTGTCAAAAGAGCATAAAATAATAAAATAATAACCATTTTCACCATACCTTGTTAGTATCAGCTTGTTTCATAGGAAAATGAAATACAATACCTTCAGACTTTTTCAGATCCTATATTTACAGGTAAAAAGTGTTTTCTTACTTTTTTTTTTTTTTGAGACAGAGTCTTACTCTGTTGCCTTGTGGTTGAGTGTTTGGCATGTCATTGTAGCTCACGCAATCTCAAACTCTTGGGCTTAAGCAGTCCTCCTGCCTCAGCCTCCCAAGTAGCTAGGACTATACGCACCCACAGTAATGCTTAGCTAAGTTTTCTATTTTTAGTAGAGACTGGATCTCACTCTTGCTCAGGCTGGTCTCCCAAGCAGTCTACCGTCTTGGCCTCCCAGAGTGCTAGAATTATAGCTGTGAGCCACTGAGCCTGGCCTATATTTCTAGTTTTTTTAAAAAAAAGTTTCAAGATTTTCAGTTTATTATTTCCCTTCTGTAGTACTTTAGGATGGAGTTGATGCATGCTGAAAAACTGAGGAAAGAAAAGCAAGAATTTGAAAAAGCCAGCATGGATGTGGTAAGGTCCTTTAAAATATTGTATTGTAATTTATTAACATATGGTATTTTTGAGCCTGCTTAAGAGAAAAATCTTTGAAATATATTTTTGTTTTTAATTTAATGTCACATTTTGCAACTTTAAGACAAGTGTAGTGTTGATTTAATTACATGGGCTTAGTAATAAAGGTGAAGTTTTGTGCTTTAAAAATAGGTATTTGGACTGATTGAAGGGTTCCTCAGAATTATTACTGATAGAACAGCCAAATGCTGTTCTTTAACACAGTATGGTGTCAGTAAGTGATTTATTAATGGGTAGGAGGAACTTGAGAAAAGTTGTGGTTCCTAGCCTCCTTTCTTTCCCTTTTTATAGAATTTTTTTTGTGTGCCAGAATGATTTTAAAGAAAGCAGATTTAGAGTATCAGTGCTGAAAAAGGAACTTTGCTATCTGTTATTGTGGATTGCATCTCAGAACTTTTTTTATTCAAAGAAAGTATTGCACAGAAGGACAAACAAGGCCTGTAAAACCTAAGCTGTTCTGGTCTAATGGAGAGTGAGGGCTTAAGCTGTGTGATCTTGCCACCACTCCAGGAGCCTGAGAGAACACAGCCTGGAGATCAGTGATCTTGTTCCAGCTGTACACGTTATTATACATGTGAGGGAACTGGTCCAGAGAGAGTTGATTTGCCAGAGGTCCTGTTGCATAGGCTGGGATTATTACTTTTTTCATTCTAGTGATTTTTCTACTTTCTGGCTCTATGTTTAATGTAACACTCTAGGAGAATGTTGATTATTCTGAAGAACTCCTTAAGGGCGAGTTGGCACGGATTATCTACAAAAATTCTGTAAACATTATTAAAGGTAAGTACCTTTTGAATATTTACTTATTTATTTACTTTTGTTCAATTTTTCGTGTTGTATAAGTTTAAATGTTTATTTTAGGTAAGAAAGAGAAATATTCCTTTTATAATGAGGACATTTAGCTAATTTTGACGTTTTCCATTAGAATATGTGTAAAACTCTTGTTTCTTTCAGAAAAGACTTATTTCTCCTAGACTAAAATTGAACATTTCAAAAAGTTCTTATTGAGTACTTAACTCATGGGGAATTGAAAGAAATAGATGATTTAGTTCATTACCTGATGGATACTCCAGAGTGTTAATAATGGTTTTGCTTGTAGAGGGGGACTAAAGGGTGACTTTGTTTTTTCTGCACTGTTCTATTTCTCAGTGGAAAAAGAAAAGTAACTATAATCTAAGAAAATGGTACTTTTAGAGTAAAGTGATTCTTAAAAGTTTTATTTACAATGAGTAATTGGTAATTATTCTGCTTTTTAAATTTAGGTGCAGAATTTCACATTTCACTGCTTTCAATTGCACAGCTATTTGACTTTGCCAAAGATCTACAAAAAGAAATTTATGATGAGTAAGTAAAATAATAGAAAGGTGATTACATCTATATCCGATCTTGTGGTAAGGGCTTGAGAGAGTGCCTAAATTCTACTTGTCTGATCTTCCTTTTTGTTCATAAAATGAGAGGGGTACTCATGGATGTTTAGAGTTGAGTGGTGCTGCTAGGTTTATTCCTTAACGTCCAATTACATGGTTTAAGAGTTATCCGTAGCCTACCTTACAGGTATTTCCATTCTTAGATAACATCCCTTACTTTGGGAGGAGATGAAATAGAATGTGGATCAGTTTGTTCTCTGGTATCTGCCAGGTTTGGGTAGATGAGTAGGCTGTGCTGTTTCTCTGCTTTTGTTAGTGAGAAAATCAAGAGGTTGGATATAATGTGGTTCTCCAGGACTCATGGGGGAGGTCCTCAGCTCACAGCTAACTGCTGTGTATGTAACTGCTGATTTGACTTTGAGAGCTAACCTAAAAGTTAATGTTTGTGAATGATGTCTAAAACATCTTGAAACACAATAAATGTGTGACCACTCTGATCCATTGACATAATATATATACAGTCTCTAGAGAGCCTGTTGGGAAATGGCTCTTATGGTACTGTGGTTGTTTTTTTATTTTTTTTGAGGCAAAGTCTTACTATGTCACCCTGAGTAGAGTACCGTGGTGTCACAGCTCACAGCAACCTCAAACTCCTGGGCTCAGATGATTCTCTTGCCTCAGCTTCCTGAGTAGCTGGGGCTATAGGTGCCGCCACAACACCCGGCTATTTTTAGAGACGGGATCTCACTCTTGCTCAGGCTGGTCTCAAACTCCTGCGCTCAGGTGATCCGCCCACCTCGGCCTCCCAAAGTGCTGAGATTACAGGTGTGAGCGACCGCTCCCGGCCTTTATACTGTTGTTGTTAAAGGGATGTCCTATTTTTCTTTCTTTTTTTCTCTTTTTACTCACCACTAAATGAGGATATGTTTGATATCCTGAATTAGTTTTTTGTTGTATGGTACATACCAACAAGCTGTATTTTTCAGTCTTCAGGCTCTACACACAGATGATCCTCTCACTTGGGATTATGTGGCAAGACGAGAATTAGAGATCGAGTCACAACCAGACGAGCAGCCTCCAACGAAGCAAGTCAGAGCACTGGAGGTGTCTCGGAAGGAGGAGAGGTGCTGCGCCGTGTTTGAAGAGGCAGTGAAGACTCTGCCAACAGGTGAGCTTCACCAAACCATGGTGTGATGTAGAAGTAGTAGTATCCATGAGTGGGAAAATGAAGTTCCTGTTCCTGTTATCAAAATCAGTATCAGGGACCTCTCTGTAGCGCAGTTTATAATGTGTGTGGCTTTCCAACTTGTTCTTTCTCTGATTGTGAAAGTTGGAGCTTCTATGAACTTCCTCAGTAGTAGAGGTATTTATGTTCATTTATTTTGGGGGAAATGATACTTAGGAAACAGTAATTCAGATTTTAAAATTATAATTCCTTAATTATCTGTTGATAGAGATTTAATTTTTATTTTATAGTATTGGGGAATAAGGCTGAAGGGAGATATAATCTGGATAGGACTTTTAATTTTTATATTTATACCATTACTCTTTTGTTTTTCTCCAATGTTTGAGATGTTTGGCTGTAATCAGAATAATGCTTTTTATGTAAACTCTTCAGAGGAATTTTCACTTTGAAGAAAAGTTACATGATGATTGTTGAACTAAGAGAATTGGTGATCTGATCAATGCAATCTTTCTGACTTTTCCAGAGACCATGTGGAAGTGCTACGTCAGCTTTTGCTTGGAAAGATTTGCTAAGAAGACAAATAGTGGGCTCCTCAGAGGGAAGGTGAGGACAGGTTACATAGTTACAATGGCTGACTAGAAAGTGACTTTCTTTTCAAAGGAGATCAGAAGCACAGCTCTTTTGGGGTCTGAGACAACTTCTACAACACTGTATGTTTAACTACTCTTTCTTTCTGGGTGACCTGTCTGAAGGAACTCTCTTCCTTCTGGGCTCTGTTTTGTGCTGCTGCCTGGTACATTTATTCATAAATGAAATATGCAGGAGCAACTCAGTCTCATCTCTGAGTTCTCAGAAATTGCATAACTGCTTTTATTGATGTCACAGGCCAAAGGACCCTAGGATCTTTGTAATGAACTGAGGGATTTTTCTATTTTCAGAGGCTAGAAAGAACCATGACTGCATTCAGGAAGGCCCATGAACTCAAGCTTCTTCCAGAATTGCAATATAAGCAATGGGTAAGGACCTAGGGAATACATTCCCTGCCATTTGCATATAGTTTATTCCAGTTTTGTGCCAGGGTCATGTGTTTTAAATATATCCAGTATTATGACTAAGACCGTTTGGAAGTTTGATATGTAGAGTGTTTACATTTGACTGCCAGTATTTCGTGTATGCTAAAAATGAAGTCCATACTAGTAGTGAAGTCCATACTAGTAGTAAAAAACACTTGTAATAAAGCATCACTATTTGGGTTTATTTTGTTTATTCACTCATTTCTCTTTTACTGAACATCCCTTTCCTGAACATATACCTGTCCCAGATTAGCCATCAATACATTAAAGACAAATTGGAAGTGTTTCAGAAGCTGACATTGTAGTAAGAAGCATATTAAATCATCGATACCCCAGGGTGTGGGTAAAGATTGGTACAGAGACCAGAATAATGTGCTGTGGGAATACACAGTTCTAGACCAGGTCTGGCCACTTAATATCTGGTAACTTGGACAAACCAATGTGTTTTTCTTCCTTTGTTTACTCAATTTTTAAAATAGTGGATAGTGATCCTTTTTGTTTTTATTAGCTCACTAAATTGTTGAGAGCATTACATAATGTTAATGTATTTAAATACCTTTATTGGGGATAAAAGAACAAAAATCTTCATATTCGTCAAGTGCTTTTTATTTATATGACTCTTGTCTCTTTTGATCCATGTCATTTTGGTGTAATTGCAATTAATGTCTTGTTATTTTGTATTATGTTCTACCGTTTTTGCATTAACATTTTCCCCATACTTTCTAAATATATCTACATAACACAGGTACTATATAATAGACCACTGTATTATGGTTTCTATTTGGGAAAACCTCAGGCCTGTATGATTTCAGCTGCCATTGCTTGAGTTGTGGAATGCTGGCAAGTCAGTCGTATGCTATAAATTCCCATGGGTTTTGAGTATTGCCTTGGCTATCTTCCTCTCTTTCCATTATCATCTTTCTTTCATTCTTCACCACTCTGGCTACTTCTTTTTGTTTTCTTTTCTCTTTTTCTTTTTTTTTTTTTTTTTTTTTGAGACAGAGTCTCATTTGGTCACCCTTGGTAGAGTGCCGTGGCCTCTTAGCTCAACAGCAGCAACCTCAAACTCTTGGGCTTAAGTAGTCCTCCTGCCTCAGCCTCCCAAGTAGCTGGGACTATAGGTGCCCGCCACAATGCCCAGCTATTTTTTAGAGACAGGGGTCTTGCTTTGGCTCAGGCTGGTCTCAAACCAGTGAGCTCAGGTAGTCTGCCCGCCTCGGCCTCCCAAGTGGTGGGGTTACATGTGTGAGCCACTGGGCCCAGCCCTCTTCTTTTTTTTTCCTTACTTGAGACAGAGGCTAACTTTATTGCCCAGGCTACAGTGCTATGGTGTCTAGCTCACAGCAACCTCACACTCCTGGGTTCAAGTGATTCTCCTGCCTCAGCCTCCCAAGTAGCTGGGACTCCAGGTGCCTGTCACAATGCTTGGCTAACTTTTCTGTTTTTAGTAGAGATAGGGTTTCGCTCTTGCTCAGACGGGTCTCGAATTTCTGAGCTCAATTGATCCTCACAGAATGCTAGGATTACAGGTGTGAGCCATTCTGCCTGGCCAACACTCTGGCTATTTCAGATATTCTGTACTCCTCAAATCTTTGATGTCCTTCCTAAGCTCATCATGTCATTGCTTATTTGGTGACCTTGCCTTTAATGGGAGTCCATGATCATATTGATTCTACATCAATTTTTTTCTCTAGATTATTTTTCACAGAAGAATCTTTCAAAATTATTAGGTTGTTCCGTGGCTTCCCATTGTCCTTTGGATAAAGCTGCTCAAACTCTTTGACTTGGCCCTTGCTTGTATTTTAGCTTCATCTTCCAATTATCTGGTTTGCCTCCTAACCTCCAGCCATTCTGAACTTGGGGTTCCATTCACATCCAACCTGTCTCTCATCTTCATTAGACTTTTGCACACATGCTGTTTGGCAGAGCCTTTTCTTTTCCTGGGAACTCTGCTTTCACCTGATGGTTTTCCCTCTGTAAATCTTAGCTTAAGACCCCCTTGGCACGTAACTAAGATTAAAAAAAATTTTTTAGGAAACAGGATCTTACTATATTGTCCAGGCTGAGTGCAATTGCTTTTTCACAGGCATAATCGTAGTGCACTGTGGCCTCAAACTCCTGGCCTCAAATGATCCTCCCACCTCAGCATCTTATCGTCCCTGTCTTTAGATAGCCCCTGTGCATAGGAGCACACAGAGGAGGAGGAGGAATTTCACATTGTTCACTTTGTGTCTGTTTAGCAGCCATGGTAAAACTTTAGTGGAAATGCTATTGAAATTACTGTCTCAAATGTGGTCTAATTTACATAGGTAATTTAGGTTTCAGTAATTAATTTTCTAATAATCCTTTGTTTTATCCAGATTGAGTTGTTGTTGCACCATAACTTCTTTAGGGAAGCTCTGGAAGTGGCAGTAGCTGGGACTGAATTGTTTAAAGACTCCGCAGCAATGTGGCAGATGAAGCTGCAAGTGCTCATTGACTTAAAGAGCCCTAACATAGCCATGCATTTTGAAGAAGCCTTTGTGCACCTGAAACCCCAGGTCTGAGAGTTGGGTCTTTTGTTTTTCTTTCTTTTGGAGAAATCTTTTAAGACTTCAGCCAAAGCTCATGGAGTATACTGGGATGAAAGCCAACCCTAGAGTGTCTTTTGTTATTATAAGTGGTGATGGTTTAAAGGTCAGGAGCAGAATTTAAATTAAAAAAATATTAATATTTTTACACCTCTTAAAATCTGTTAACATGCCATTTGTTTATTTATTTTTGAAACAGAGTCTCAGTCTGTCGCTCTGGGTACAGTACTATGGTGTCATAGCTCACAGCAACCTCAAACTCTTGGGCTCAAATAATTCTCTTGCCTCAGCCTCCCAAGTAGCTGGGACTGCAGGCGCCCACCACAACGCCTGACTGTTTTTTTCTAGAGATGGGGTCTTGCTCTTGCTCAGGCTGGTCTCTACCCTGTGAGCTCAGGCAGTCCACCCGCCTTCACTTCCCAGAGTGCTAGGATTATAGGTATGAGTGACTACGCCCAGAATGCCATTTAATAGCTTATTTTTAACCCTTTATGTGAAAATTTACTAAATTGCTGGGTGTGGTGGCTCACGCTTCTAATCCTAGCACTTTGTGGTTTTTTTTTTTTTTTTTTTTTCTTTTTCTTTTTTTGAGACAGAGCCTCAAACTGTCACCCTGGATAGAGTTCTGTGGCATCACAGCTCACAACAACCTCCAAATCCTGGGCTCAAGCGATTCTCTTGCCTCTGCCTCCCAAGTAGCTGGGACTAC
>CAUYRH010027428.1:0-25587 GCA_963574655.1 Perodicticus potto | reverse complement strand
TGGCTGAACCAAGAAAGAAGGCCTATGCAGATTTCTACAGAAATTATGATGCTATGAAAGATTTTGAGGAGATGAGGAAGGCTGGTGTCTTTCAGAGTGTAAAGTGATTTTGGAATATAAAGAATTTCTTTGGGCTGATTTACATAGACATTTGTCACAGACCCGTGTTCCTGAGCTATGAATATGAGTGATAAATAAACTATTAATGAATAAAAAAAAATCTAATCTAAAGAACACACTGTGCAGGAGAATCTTGCCACACCTGGACATTGATTTTAAATATTGCCAAACAATGATGTGTTGCCTTTGTTTTCTAACTTCATTTTTATTGTATGAAATTTCATATTGTATGAAATCATCATTGAAAATGCAATATTTCCCCCCAAACACTGCTACTTAACAGAGCCAGGAATGTGATCACATCCTGGGTACTTGCTGAATTGTTGCTTTTAAAATAATATGTGTGTGTGTATTTTCAGCAAAAATATGTCAGCTCCATCATCAACTGACATTAATTCAGCAAATTTCAGAAATGAAATTTCAAAAGAAATTCTTTTTTTTTTTTTTAAGACAGTCTCACTTTGTCACCCCCTGATAGAGTACTGTGACATCATAGCTCACAGCAACCTCAAACTCATGGGCTCAAGTGATCCCTTGCCTCAGCCTCTCCAGTAACTGGGACTACAAGTGCCTGCCACAATGCCTGGCTATTTTTAGAGATGGGATCGCACTCTTGCTCAGGCTGGTCTTGAACTCTAGAGCTCAGACAATCCACCCACCTCAGCCTCCCAGGGTGCTGAGAGTACAGGCGTGGGCCACCGCACCCAGCCTTCAAAAAAAAATTTTTTAAACATTTTACTTTTATCACAGGAAAAATTACAGAGCATGTGCATAAATTCAAGACAGTGCTGTGTTTCCCATTAACACCTCATTTTTCCACATACTGTGTGTTTTACATTTACACCACTCACAATGGCAGAGGAGAGTAGCTGTTCCTCGGCTATTCTGCATCCCTCTTTCTAATAAACAGGATAATACCTGCCTCCTTGCTGACATATGGTAGGGCTATAAGAGATAACTCTATCATAAATTTCCTGCCTAAAATTTTGTTTACATATGTGCTGATAAGGAGGGAAGTTTTGGAAAAAAACAACAATGGTGCAAATTTTTGTGAAAGCACATTTGCTATCCCCCTAACTTGCTGAGGGGATAGGTGAGTCACTTCTCTTCCGTACATTGCTGGGTGATCTCAGAATGCTCCCTAGGCCGTGTGGCCAACTCAACCAGACTATCCACTCCTACTCCAGACTTGGGGGAGGGGAGAGTTTTAGAATGAAGGAATTTTCTATTCATATTTCAAAGCCCTTTATATGAGGTGAAGACCCTGAGGCAGAGGCCATTTAAGGATTTTTTCTTGTCTATTGACACCTTCATAAATCAACCAGGCAAGGATGAGACTCCCCAGCATGTGGCTATTCATCCATCATCCACATAAGACATAAATATAAGACTATCTCTTTCGAAGTACCTACATTTAGCAAGCTATTTTGTATTTTTTTAAATAGATAACTAATTGTATTACCCAGAAAATACAACTCAAATCTGTTTCATCGTGACTTCATCCTTCCTATCTCAGGAATTGATAGAACAAGGAGACGGATAAGGTAAAGACGCTGTAGAACTGACCAACCTCATCAATCGAGTGTATCTAATTGACATTTTTAAATACTTCAGCTAGTAAGAAGAGAATACCCATTCTATTCAGCTGTACACGGACCATTCACAAAAATAGGCCATATGTAAAGCCATATGATAATTCTCAATAAAATTTTTAAAAATTGGACAGAGTATATTCTTTGACAATAGTAGAATTAAATTAGAAGTCAATAACAAAAATAACGCAGAAATCACCAAATATGTATCAATTAAACAACAAAATCCTAAACGATTCATGGCACAAAACCAAAAAATTGCAAGGGAAATTAGAAACTATTCTAAACTGAATGAAAATGAAAGCACTTTATGGCATACAATGATCAAAGGGAAATTTAGAGTTGTATGCTCTATGTTAGCATATAGATAGAATTAGAATTCCAAATTAATGGCCCATACTTTCTATTTTTAGAAAGAACTAAAGGAAAAGCAAAGTAAAAAAATCATTGGAGTGAAAGTTGATTTCCTGAAGGACTTGGGTTATGCCCAGAATCAAAGGAAGAACGAGAAAAACAAGGGCCCCTCTGGGTCAGGGCCAGGAACAAGGATTCAAGTGCTGCCAGGCCCGCCTGCTCTTTCTGTCTGTCCGACTTTATTCACCACTGCATGACGTCACTACTCTCAGTTTTTTCATGTGGTGGGGGACGTGCCACATTTTCACAGCTCCCCAATACCGAGGAAAGATACTTTTTCTCTCCCAACTTCTTTAGAAAATCCTGAAGAAGGACACTGTCCAAGCTGTTCTAGACCCTTCTTTGCCCCCTGGCCAGGTCACTGCAACCACTGAGATTTGCCCAGTCTGGCTGGTTACCTACCCCTGTGACCAGGGCATAGAGTATGGGACTGTGGAATTTGCTGTCCCCAACAAAACCATAGGGCACTTCTCCCAAAGGAGCAAAACCATAATAATTCCTGCTTCGAAGTAGCTCTCTTAGCTATCAGCTACAGGAAAGTTGTGCTTCCCGTTTATAAATGAGAAAGCAGAATGAGATACAGACTAAGACACACACAGTGGGACTAGAATGGAGTCAAGCCATGTTCACGACTTTCAAACAACATCATATTTTAGGATTTTAACAAATAACACCTCTCCTAGTAATTCCCTACTGACATAGTTAGGTTCTCAGAGATTTGGTTTTTATAAAGCTAAGAATTTTGGACTTTCAAAGTGATTAATCAAATACCTACTTTTGAAGGGGTCAGGGAAGATAAAACTTCCAACACATTTCTTTAACAGTCTGGGCATATGTTAGTCAGAATATCTGTAGCAACTCAGAAAATAGAAGTGAGATGATGTTTTGAATCTCTTTTATCTCTACGTGTAACGACTTCTCTCTTTTCACATTATATTTCCAGAAAACAGGGGAAATTCTGTGTTTTCTTGTTTAACTGACACGTTCAGGTAGAATTCGGTATCTGAACTGAGCATACCAAAGTGAAGCAGTCTAAACTCTGCTGTGGTCCTTCATTGCTTGGTTTGGTTTCAGTGAAAGAAATCTTAAGCAGCTGAGCACAGATCTTTGACAAATGACCAATGGCGATGTGGAAGTGCCTAATGGTCTAGCATCTAAAACTTCGGGATTGTGCATGATGTGCAGTCAAATTTTTTTAGTTAACTGGGTGGTTTAATGGCGTGGATACAAATTGAGACATCATTATAAGCCAGGATAAATACTTTATTTCATTTCTGTGTAGTTCTTGCAACAGAAATGAGACAAGGCTTTATGAGAGGAGAGGAATCCTAATAGGAGCTGAAGGCAAAGCTTATTCAAAAACACTTCAGGCTTTAGAAAATTAAATCAAATTAGCTGGATTATTAAACTTCATGCAAAAGTATAAACGCAAATATTAAATAAGACTAATTGGCTGTAACCCAGGTTAAAACCAAATTTTAAGGAGAGGCTTCAACTTGATGTAATTATAAACAGCCATATAATTGAAGTATTAAAGATGCTTAATTCTGTAAATTTACATATACTTGAGTTTTTAAATAAGAAAAGTGCTACTTGTCTACCCTACGGTTCAAATAGATATTTCTCTCTCAAACATAAAATAATTCAATGATATTTGGGTCTTATGAATAATATAGAGACTAAATCATGGCACATAATTTTGTATTAGATCAAATCATCCATAGCTATTTGTACCTGTTTCTCTTAGGAAGGTAATGATACAAAATAACCTCCTAAGTAAATTTAAAACTATTAGTTTGGAAGCAAATGGTCAGATAACATACATAGATCAGAGACACTAAATTCTGTTCTTTTATTTTAGAAGGGCCAGAACAAGAAGCAATAGTCACATACTGGACTGGTAGTCAGGATGTCTGGACTCGGGAGTGCCTTCTTCCAGAACCAGATAGCCAGATGACCTTGAAAGAGCCACTTAACTTTTCCTTTGAGGCTTAGTTCTTTCTCTAAAATAACAAAAGAAGGTTAGAGAGATGATGCCCAAGTACATTCTGGCTCTAAAATTCCATGACTCCGTACACGCCAAGGTAGTTAGTACAGTGGTGCTTAGAGCGTAGTAGATAATTCAGAAGATATTACTACCTGTCCCCACTTTTCTTTTTTCATTTCTCTCTTTTCTTTCAATCCCTTCCATGAATCCAATCATAATCTCGATACGTATTTATTTCTATTGGGTAGTACTTGTCTTCAAGAAACTCAATAATCTGATAGGACAAACATGTAAACAAATTGTACTACTGTGATTGAAGTCCAAAAATGTGTGAGTAACTTATATTCCTCACAAACACAGTACAGTAAAGAGACGGTTGAACTGTTCTTTATTGTAGATCAGAGACATTTAATTAAGAGGGAATATCTCAATACCTGAAATAGATTATTATTTTTGTTTGTTTGTTTGGGGTTTTTCTTCTTCTTTTTTTTTTTTTTGCAGTTTTTGTCTAGGGCTGGGTTTGAACCCATCACTTCCAGTATATGGGACCAGCATCCTACTCCTTCGAGCCACAGTCACCGCCCCTGAAACAGATTTTTTTAAATGATTAGTAACTAGTCAGGCAATAGAGGAAACACAATGTTCATAGGAAGCATGACACAGCAGAGTGTTCTATTTAGGTGCAAATACAATTCTAGCTTTTGTGAATTTTTTGTCCTTAAAAATCAGATTTTCTGGAATGTATTATTCCTTTTGAGTGATTTTTTAAAGTGATATTATGGTTTATTTAGTTTAGAGCTGCTACAGAAATATCTGTTATATTTAATACTCTGATTATCATACATATAAAATATTATATGTTTATATATTGGGGCTCCATTCACCTTCATTGGTGAATATGACTATAATTTCATGAATATTAAGTATATTTACTTTAGCTTTACAATATATTATGATATCTAACATGTCAAGTCCTCACACATTATTTTTATTTCCCTTTTCAAAAACGTCTGTTCTTGGGATTTTACTATTTTATTTAAAATTCATTATTAGCTTGTCAAGTTTCACTAAAACTGCTATTGGAATTTTATTGGAATTCCATTAATTCTATAGAAAACTTTGGTAAAAACACAAATCTTTATTATATTGGGTCTTTTCATTCATGAAATGCTATAGGTTAACATAGATTTTCTTTAATATATTTCAATAAAATCTGAAATTGTTCCCATATAGGTTTGCCTATCTTTCATCAGATTTGTTACACTATACATAGTTACCTATTTTGTTGATATTGTAAGTGGTAATTTTAATCCTTTTTATTTCTTTTTCATGTATTACCATGTTAGCGAGAATCTTTAGTTTAATGTTAAATAGTTCTAAAACTTCCATTTAGTTCTCTGTTAAAATTATCTTGACCATAGTTACATAGTTACTTTAAAATCTGTCTGTCCTCTCCATTTTCTGGGTCCTTTATGGCCATCTTCCATTATATGTTGTTTCTTTGGATTTTGATACTATCTTATTTACCATAAGTCCTTTTTACTTAAGGGCCAGATATCGTATATAGAAATTTTTTAAATTAAATATAGTCCTCTTATCTTCCCTGAGAGAGAACATGTATCACTTTTAGCAAGTGGTTAAGGTCTCTAACAATCTGAGGTCATCTAAATCCAATTTCAGAAGTTAAGGTTCTTTCAAGCTAGGTTTTAGTCCCTGGAGGGCTTGCTTCCTTTCTGGTTAATCACGACTCCTAGAGGGAGCTGTTCAGGGTTTTAACCCAAAGCATGAAGATTCATTCTACCACTTGTCACCTTTCTTAACAGACCCAGTCTCCAATATTGGGTGTGGGGGGGAGGGGCGGAGGGGGAGCTGGAGTCTAAACTGAATATGCTACCATCCAGAGGGAAATTAGATTTGTTTCTTCCAAGTCTCAGCTAGCACTACTAAACTGAGAACACTCTAGCCCATTCTAAAATTCCCAGCTTAATCTGAGAGTCTTGGGACCAGCCACTCAACCTTGCTCCGTGCCTAAGGATGAGTGTCCTTCCCTCACCTCTGGCATTACCATTACAGCCAGGATAGCCCTGCCTTTTCACAGGGAGTTTCTCCTCAATGCTCTGGCTTTGCTTCACAGATTGTATTTTGTATTTTCTTCTTCATATTTTGGTATGTTTGGGGCTACTGGAGATTTTTCTTTCTATAAGTCCAGTGAAGCAAGAAAAATTTCTTAATGCAGGATTTATGCAAAATTGTCTTATCTTATGGTGGAAGGTTCAGAAGTAATGTCCCTGCTTTCTTGTTTCCAAGTTATCATTTTGTGAGTTTTTTGAGAACGATAACATTCTCAGAATACTTAACATACTGAAATCAAATTTAGGTTTAGAGCACTTACAGGGAAAAAAAGTATTGGTGAACAATAACACACACTTCTGCTAACAATAAATGCATGTTTTTGAAATACTTTACAAGACAAAGAAAAATATTCATTCCTCCTCTCCTTCATTGTGTTCTAGATGTTTTGTTGATGACTAATAAGTCTCAGATGAGTCAACGATATAACAGTAGGTTTTCAGAGGGGGATCAATAGATAATCAAGACAACCTTTTATTTAAGACTCCAGTTCTGCCTCTAAAAGAAAGATTTGCACAATGGTAGTCATCTCAATTCTTCTATTCATAAGCTTTAGAGCTGCCTATACACCTTACTAGATGACTCAACATGAATGGGAGTTTTCAGTAGGTGTTCCATGAATGGAACTATGGAAGAAATTATGACTTTTTAAGATGCAATGAAACATTGATTTCTTTTTAAGATTAAAACAGAGAGTTGGAGTATGTATGAAGAAACACTTCTGCTTAATCATTCGGATTTTAACCACAAAATTAGTACAACTGTGTTAAAAGTTCTAGGTAAAGATGGCATAGGGGAGAGGTGAAAAATACAAGCTCTTATCAGACTGATCTTTAGGCTTAAATCTCAGCTGAACTAGTTACCAACAGTTTAACTTTGAGTAAGTTTCTAAACTTCCTTGGGAAGTCTTCCATATTGTCAGTAAGATAGTGGTAGTGCTTACCTCATAAGATAGGGAGGCTTTAAGATATCACAAGTTCCTAAATTATACTAAGAATTCAGGAGGTTTATCAAGTTATTTCTTCCTTACTATGTTTTTCTTGTCCAGAAAGAGTAATAGTGTTCTGAGGGTGGTCCTCCAGCTAAGCTCCAAAGTAGACCTCATGGCTTAGAAGCTAACGTGACAAAACACGATTTGGTGCTCAATCTGTGCTTTGTCTACACTAAGGAAAGAGAAGCAGTCAACAGAAATAATGGAAAACAAGTAGGATGTTTAAGAGTCTTCGCTACAATCATTCGCAATACTTTCAGTAATAGGATTAAAGGAATTGTTTTAAAATACATAATTCTAAGTTTTATTGGAACACACACACACAAAATAATTCTAAACAGTATTATAAGAATTATTAGTACTGTTGGAGAATATAAATAATAAACTTTAAAAAGAACAATATGGCTATTTTAAAAAGCAATTAGATGCTTGGGGGTTGAGAAAGAGAGGCAACTATAAAAGTAGGTGCTAAGAATTTTATAAAGAAATAGTTAACATCTGAAATAATACAAAGAAAATATGCGTATGTTGCAAGAAAATACACAAAGCAACAATTTGAATATCTGGCTAGATAATACATTCTGTTATACCTTAAATGAATCATTGCCTCTTAATTCTAGGGCACATTTGGAAGCAATTTGTTTATTTTTAATGTTTAATAATATTTTTAATTAAAAATTAAAAATAATATTTTAATATAATGTTTAACAAGTCTTTACTGAGCATTTAACTACTAGCAAATATTACACTGGGTGAGTGAGTGCAAATGTGTAGGTCATGGTTTTTCATTCTCAAATGAAGACATACGTTACAATGTGTTTTAATTGACTTTACAAAGCTGAGTGATACAACCACGAAACACACAGTATATATCAAGTATAAAAACTGAGAAAGAAGAGTATCTGAAAACACCACTGTAAAAAAGCTGCTATTCAAAAGTATAAAGACCTCTCTGTGACTTTTCTAATCCATGCTAGCAAAAAATAATAGATTACACACATTGATTTCTCCCTAGTACATGGAACAGGCACTGTGTCAAACTCTTTAAATATTTTAATTAATATTTATAATAAACCTGTAAAGTAGGCACTTTTTAAGTCCCATTTTCTAGATGAGGGATTAAGAGATTGACTTGAGCTCATTCAGCTAGCAGTGGCAGAGGAAAGTCCTTGTTTAGGCTATCTAAACCAGGAAAAAGCCTTTCACTGCATACCACACTGCTTCATAGTATCCGAGTGTCCTGCACAATCAGTCCAATGTGAGCCCCTGTCAGATAAACTGAAGTCAACACTTGTTCTCCTGCCCTTTGTGTTCTTACTTCATTCTCTTATGCTGCAACAGGAGCTCATTGTCTTTATTTACAGGTTGCCTCCCCAAACTCTTAGTTTCCTATATTTCAAAGAGTCGTCTCTCAGTTTCTTCATCTGTAACATGTAATTCTAACATGCAATAAATTTTAATGTGATTCTTAATACATAGTGAGCACCAAAACTACACAGGTGAATCCGTGAAGTATCTACGGTCACTCTTATTGACTTAGTGATGACATCAGAAACATGCCTTTGAACTCCAACTACATATACACACAGCATTTTGATACTGTGATGGATGTGAGAAGTTTAGGATTTGGTCCTTGTTCTGGAAAGTTCAGCTCCAGAGTGATTTAAGACAAATGCATGCAAGGTAAAATACATGTAATTTAAGAGTTATGGTTCTACACATACAAGTATGTGATGACTAACTTATTAAGATGTTAAGGGGAAAGGGTTCCTGTAGTTAAAAAGAAGAATTTGAAGATTCTAGTTTATATACATGTATGGTGAAATCAAAGTCTTCAAAGAGATGGTATTAGGAGACAAGGCCTCGTGGGAGATGATTAGGCTGTGAGGGCTCTCAGGTGGATTAGTGCCCTTAGACAATAAGCCCAAGGGAGCTCGTCTTCCCCTTCTACCATGTGGACACAAGATGAAGGCGCCACTCTGTGAACCAGGAAGTGGGCCCTCACCAGACACCCAATCTGCTGGCACCTTGATCTTGGACTTCCCGGCCTCCAGAATGATGAGAAATAAATTCCTGTTGTTTATATGCTACACAGTCTAAGACACATTGTTATAGCAGTTCCAAAATGGCCTAAGGCAAAGAAAAGCCCATTTATTTTGTGAGATTTCATTTCTTCTATGGAAAAAAGTTATATGGAAAATCTTATGAAGAACTAGTTGGGCAGTTGCAGCAGCCTCAGTATCCTCACTTTTTGGCCCACATTGCTCAGGGCTGCCTTGTATAAGATTCAGGACAAAGTCTCACAATCCCCACAAAGCACTCTGCTGGTCACTCCCAGTGGAGCGAATATACGTGAAGAAACTTTTTTTTACCATCACTAGATTCAGAAAACTAATCGCATGTGTTGAAGGAGGAAGAAACCACTGTGATCCGGAATGAACCAGCTTCAGGAAGGAGGTAAATGTTGAAATGAGCTTTGAAATGGGAATAAGAACTTCCTACATTAATTCTAAAACTTTAAAACTTTGTTTTTAGCCTAGATAAAATTATCTGCTTACTCTGGCTTTCCTTACGTTAGGTATTCAGGAGAAAGGAAGGTTAAGGGACAAATACGGAAATAGATACGCTACCAACCATAATTATAATCAGGTTGAAAAGAATTACTAAATATAGGAATTCATACATCAAAGAACTGGTGAGAACTACTGAATAAGCACCTTTGGTGTGACCTGAGTTTCTTTAGGCAGGCCTTCCCAGCGTGTGGGGACTTGCAGGGTGGTATTAATGGTCAGGTCTCCAATTTCCTGCAGAGGAGACAGATTCAGTCCCACAGTAAGTCACCCTCAGCATCTCTGCCCAATTTCCAATGTTGCAAAGGGTATTTCCAACATTTTCGTAAACCATCTCATCACTATCACAGGCTGCGGCCCAATTTGCAAAGTCAAACCCTGAGAGAAGTCAGTGAAAGTGCTGATGCTCACGTCAACCCTGCTGTTTCTCATGGTTCCCAAACTGCGAACACTCAAGAGGCCCACATGGCGTGGCATCCTCTGTGACTCCCTCTGAGCTGAAGTCACTCTATATTTCAAGAAGTAAGAAAATGTTTCTCTCCCTACTATGTGTCAACAATTACCATGTTAGGATGAAGACGCAGTTGTCTCTCTGCATGCTGCTCCTTGTATCCTGAAGTTACTTAAGAAAATAATTTCTTCACCTTCTATTTGGAGCACATTGCTAGAAGTCCATTCTCCACACATCTCTCATTTTTCTGCATGTCTTGTGAGCAAAGGCACTGGTTACCTTTGTTCTGAATCATCTTTTTAAGGATGTTTGTGTGTGCAGCCAGCAGCCTTGGAAAATATTGTGTCTTCCTCTGAAGCAAATGATAGATTTGTTTACTGTCCTCTGTGGCAAAAGCCAGGAAGGCTTTCTTGCTATTATAAAAGATTTAGGTTCTCTAAGTTTAGGGTTCTTCTCTTGTAACAAACTCCGCTGCACACGCAGACTTCACCTATCCTTTTTGGCATCTCCCTGGGGGAACTAGAGCAAGGGTAATCAGTTCAAACACTCTGGCTACTGTGCCATGACTAATAATGTCCTTTGCCTCTCACCCAGAAGTCTCATTTCTTCTGCCAGCATCCATGAAATTGAGACAAATTAAGTTGTTAGCTTGCAACTAGGGTAAGATCTCAGATGCTTCACAATTGTTTGACACTCCTCTCACTGCAAAATTCAGACAGAAGTCTTTGGGCAAAGATCCCTGTTTAAGGTAGAAACTGTGCTATCTTTGGTTACTCTTCCTAGGTAGCCCCCAACTAGTCAGAGCAGAGTGCAGGTGCTGGGGCCTGGCCATTTCTACTCAGTGAAGGACTCAATCTCACAAACAATCTTTGCTCCAAAGCTCCTTGTTGGATTGGCTGAGGCTTTGCAAATCTGTAGGATTTCTCTGCCCAATGCAATTCCTCTGCCTTTTATCTTTTGCATGGGTTACTCTAATAAATTGCTTGTACTTCCAACTCTGTCTCAGTGTCCACTATCCACAGAACACAACTGATACGCTTGTCTACAGGCACAGATATCAAAACAAAATTCTCTTCTTCCTCTGAAAGCACCCCATTTGAAATAATTCATATATATTAACATCTCACAGGCATACCCAAGTTCTCCCAACATTCCAAGACACGTTAAATCCCAGTTTAGGCCCCAACTAAAAATTCCATTGAATAAAATAGGCAAATATATCGGCTCGGCACCTGTGGCTCAACGGGCTAAGGTGCCAGCCACATACACCTGTGCTGGTGGGTTCAAATCCAACCCAGGCCCACCAAACAACAATGGCGGCTGCAACCAAAAAATGGCCGGGCATTGTGGCAGGCGCCTGTAGTCCCAGGCGCTTGGGAGGCAGAGGCAAGAGACTCACTTGAGCCCAGGAATTGGAGGTTGCTGTGAGCTGTGATGCCACAGCACTCTATCCAGGGTGACAGCTTGAGGCTCTGTCTCAAAAAAAAAAAATAGGCAAATATAGCTTGGTGTACTAAAAATCATTGTTAGAATATATTAAATTCATGAAAACCTCTTCTAAGATTAACATTTATAATACATGTATGTAAGATCCGAAAACTAGCCTTAAATATAGGTATTTATAGTAAATTAATATGTTCTATATTTTAAACATAAGATGCCATTAATTGAAGCATGCCCTAAGCATTTTCAAGAAAACAAAAGATGATCAATTAATCTATTGCACAATGCTAAAATGCCATCTACTGTAAAACAAATTCCGAATTCAGAGATATTAAAATGTGGGGAAAAATGTGCATCTTAGATTCATTTAAATGGAGTATTAGATAATCTTGGAGTTTTTCTGGATTCAGATTATTTGTACATTTCCAAAACCTTAAGTGCATATTACTATAGGAAGAGTCTCAAATTCCAGAATGATTTTGCTTATCATGTGGCAATTCACGAACAGAAATATTTAATTTAATTAATAACCAAATACTCAACAACAATCAAGTGATTTTTTTAAAGTTTCACGTTTAGTAAGCATATAAAAGTGGGTTTAGACTATAAAGTGGTATATAATAGAATACGTAACATTTCTTTTTTTGAAAATTTCAGTAATGTAAAAATTAATTAAATCAACCTTCTGACTCATAAGGTATGCCATTTCTAATATTAGAATTGGACTAGAATTAAGAAATCATTGAGTATCATCCCCTTATTTTTCTGAAGAACACCATGAAGCCCAGGAGGAGAGGTATATTTCCTCACAGGTGGTTAATGATAGAGCAGAGCCTTCCATGATGAACCCAGGGCTCTCTCGCTACCTCACCATGCCAAACTTCAGACTTTCATGTTCACCTTGGACCAGACCTTCTAAGGCTGCTCAGAGAAAGAGCATCTTTTCCCTACGCACAGACATGAATGTTCTCTTCATTGTCATAGTAATATCGAAGCAAACAAATAGCAGAGACCTAGATTTAAAAAAACAAAAAACAGAGAGAGATTGCCTTTATGTTATTTATTTATTTATTTATTCTTCCTTACCCATGACCTAGTAGGAGATGGTTGGGAACTGTCATCTCCATGAAAGAGATGACACTGTTAGAGCTAGGGAGTTTGTGGACGGAGTGTGTACAACAGCCTTCCTTTCTCCACAGCGGGTTCTCTGGATCACCCAACCATGACGGAGCCATTGTGAGGTTGGAGAGTTGATGGGGAGTCTCAGAGCCAACTCTAATTCTCATCTTCCACCCAAAAACTCATGGTTCATGAGCTCTTGGAAACAGAAAATTTGGCTGTTCCACAGGGATATCAAACAAAGAAGTTTGGTGAAAGCTTGTCTTATCTTCAGACAAATAGAAAAGAAAATGTCAAGGTTGTCTTTAAACATTTCTTCTTCTCTCCTTTTGTATACAGTTCAGTCTGATCTGGCCATAAGAGGCACCTTCCAGCCTCCTACTCTCCCCTCTGTGAACTGGGGTCACGTGATCCCACAGGATGGTGGGGATGTCATCAAGAGAGGGACTCAGCTGATAGCCAACTTCTGACTTTCCCTCTTTCTAAGAGCAACATTAACATTTTTAAAAGGAAATTCCATCACAAAGAAACATCAAGAACTAGACCTTATAGAATCAAAATGGCATTGAACAAATTAAAAAGAAAAATTTACAGAACAGATAGAAAGGAAAAGGATAAGCACCAAGATCTCCAATAACAGACTGATTTCTTTTTCCCAACTTTCCAATTCCTCTATCTCCGACAGCAAAATGCTAAGTAACTAAGCTCACTGAGCCATACAGAGCATTCTTTTCATGACACAGCATCTAGCACTGACATAAAGGCATTTATTAAACATTTATCAAATGCCTGTGAGGGACCAGGTACTCAGCTATTTCTCATATACATTTTCTCATTTAAAGTAATGCCCTCAGCAACTTTGTGAAGTTCTCATTCCTATATCACAGATAAGGAAACAAGGGCGCAGAAAATGGTAACAAACTGATTGAAATGCCCACACCTGGTAATTTCACATTACTACTCATCAGCCCTCTTACAAAAACAGGTCAGTGTGGTTTTTCTCATGCTTAGAGGTAGAAAGAATATATATATATACATATATATATACATATACATATATGTATACATATATACATGTACATATTATATATGTATATATATATATTCTTTCTACCTCTAAGCATGAGAAATATATATATATATAGTCCTGCCTTAATTATAAACCCTGTGCCTAAAATAAAATTTTCAAATTCATAGGCTTCCCACCAAATGTAGTCCATGCTAAACAGGATTTACTCTGGGTTTTTCCTATACCAAAGGCTAAGTAATGTCATCCAGATTTGTAATGACTACAAATCAGTCTGTTCACTGTACATATGAGAAGATCCACAAGCACTTGGAGACAGAAATGCTATTTTCCCCCTCCCAATTTCTACAACAATTGAAATAGGCTACAGATCAGAGATCAAAATATCACTGTGTGATGGATATGGCATGGAAATGTGACAACCATAGCCTTCCTAATAGCCAATGTTAGAGTTTGATTGAGTTTCCAAGCTTCCACCCCAGCCTGGACTCTGACCTGCAGAGTCTGCTGCTGTTGTCCAGCTGATGGCATGGGGGGTGGGGAGGCTGTTGATAACCAGGCAAATCCCAAAGACAAAGGAAAAGAGATGAGCTCTGCGTGCTCAGTTCCTTGGCCCAACCTCAGCAGCATTCCACCGCCTCCTCCTCCAGGCACAGAGGGCTTGAGTGATATGTTCATTCCTGTCCCTCCTTGTGAAACCACGGAGTCTCAGAAAGGAATTATCACCACCTCACACATGTATACATTCCATGTGACCAGACTTTGATGGCTCCATTCTCTTCATTTTAGACACCCTGGGCCTCAGATCTTCACTGCATGATCATTTATTTGTAAGAGTAGGGAACAAGAAGTAAAATGACATAATAAAATGACATAGTCCTGCTGGGGGTAAAGTCAAGATTTCAAAAAGGAAAACAGCATTGTCACTTGTATTCTATGTATAACATAGACAAACACACGTATAGCTAGGTAAATTATATACTTAGAAAGGAAAAAGGAAATGCACAGCGGTGACTCAAGATTAAATGAATTAAAAGCCAGTGGTTTCATTTACATCTCAGAATAAAGGAAAGCCACAGTGATGACTCAGCAGGCATGCAGCTCACATGTGCACAGGTGGGGAGAAGAAGGAACAGGCCAGAAAGGTGATGGGAGGGGCCAAGAAGGCTCTGTGTTTGATTACACCAGCCCTTCTTAAAATGTTAGCGAAAAAAGAGAGGGGAAAACTCACAATTTAAAATAACTCAATTGTCCCACAAAGCTCTCCCTCTCCCCTCCCTGCTCTGGGAAATCAGGCTCAGTGCTCAGGTGGCAACTGGAGGCTGGAGGACCCACAGTGAAAATGTCAGCCCCTTAGCTGCTAATGGGGGATTTAGGTCTAAGGGTTAATTTCTCAGATTTGGAGTCACCACTACCAAGCCAAAGTCCTTAAAGGCCATCAGAATTTCATAATCAAATATTAACACATCACTTTTCATGTTTCTTAGTTCCTTAGCGATAAAATTAAGTGATTAAATTTTGCAACTTTTACCTCCAAACAATTAAAATGTTCCCACCCAACCCCCAAAGCTATCTAGACCAGCCTCCAACCTTCACCTCAGTTTCATTGTATCAGAGGTACGTGTAGAACTTTCTTGGCTCAAGCTCCTCACTGGAAACACTTGCACCATCCTAGGCAGAGTAAAGAAGAAACTAAACAGGGTCTCTGACTTCATGACCTGTATGGCATAAAAGACCATTCTGACTTTCATCTGTCCTTATCTCATCTATTCCTAAGGGTCTCATTCTCAAGCCACAGCATTCCACAGAGACCTCCCACCTTTGATCCCAGGATAATCATCTGCCTTCATGCTTAGCACTGCACATATTCTGAGTTCCTGAGCCAAGTCAGCTAAAGGCTCCAGGCCCTTCAAAGCCTGAAGAGCTCATGGAGTCTGAGTAATCCTTGGTCTTCATTCTCTTACTGTCAGGAGTTTAACCTGAGTTATAATTTATGATGTCCACAAAGGGTTTTGAGGATGGGGGGCAGGGGAGAGGTCTAACCATCCTCTGAAATGATATGCAAATGTGTACGTACACAAGGTTTGACAATTTAGTTCTCAAACATCATAGAAAAAGTGATATATACTTCATTGCTAAATATCACTATAGTTACCTTTGAAGTACTCCCTTGGCTTGCAAGGTCTGACAATTAAGTTTGTAAACTTGCTCCCCCGTGCTTACATTGGCAGCACTGTACAAACAGCTCAGTAAGGTTTCATAACCTTAGTATATCAGCGTCTCCTAGCTATATTTGTGTTGACATGTGGTGGTGTCTTGCTGAGTGGCTGTTAAATATTGTTGCCTGTTTTTACATGAGGTATGATGACAGCTCTGATTGTCATTCCAGAAAAAGAGCTCTAAAATTGCTTTGAAGTGTGGACTGGGTGCTGGCCTCGGTGCATAGCTTCCCAAGGGGGGGTACTTCGAAGGTGACCGTAATGATATTCAGCAATGAGGTATATAGCACTTTTTCTAGGATAAGTTTGTGAACTTAGCTGTCAGACCAATGCTGTTTCCTGAGAAAGCAGGCAAAGGATTCTCAAAGGAATATGGGAATCACTAAGTCAATATCTTCTGCTTTACTAAATTTTGAGCAGTTATTTCACTTTCTCATTCATTGCAATGAGGCTATCCTCATTTTACTTCAACTCTACTTTCTAACAATAAAGAGTGTGATTTCCAGCAATATACCTTTTTGTTGTTAAGTGCTATTATAAAATGTGAATGTAAAGTCCAATGGTGGTTATAAGAGAAATTTTACTTATTTTAATATGTAAATTGCCCAAGGGCTTAAACTAGCTTGATATCATTTTACACTATGGGGTGGAGGAGAAACTTGGGCACTTAAATAGAATAAGTGGTAATTAATTCTCACAAGTTGCAGTGAGAATTGTAGCCATTAATGCCTAACACTGAAGCTGAAAATTATTGAAATATGTGTTTAATAGAACTGCCTTGTCACTCTACACTTTCGTTATTCAATACTTACATTACTTTAAGACCTTTAGAAAGAGACTCAGATTTCCAGAATGAGATATAACCTCCCCCCAAAAAACATAAAATAATTCTTAGTCTTCCAGTTAAACATTCCTAAATACCTTTTATACTCTAGATCGGCGGTTCTCAACCTGTGGGTCACAACCCACAGGAACTGTATTAATGGGTCACAGCATTAGGAAGGTTGAGAACCACTGCTCTAGATAGCGTATGGCAGGCTAGAAACAGCTGCAGCAGCATTTCTAAGAAAAAGCCTTCAAGCAAGTATTTAAAACAGTGAATAAATACTTTTTCCTAGGTCATCATAGTTGTAAAAACCTAGATAAAGAAGGGAGAAAAAAAATAGAGGAAAAGAATCCGCTTCACTTTATGATTACCTTTTGGGCATTTTCTATTTTGTGTGTAACCAGAGTGTATAAGGAGAAATAATATGTTTGCAAAGTTAAAAAAGGTCTTTGAAATCCAAGCCTACATGGGAGAAAGGATGCCTGTAGCTTTAAGCACAGAAAGGAAATGATTCCTAAAGCAGACTGCTGAAGAAAAAAACGCCACATAAACAATGCATAATAATAACAGTCAGCAGTTCTTAAATAAGAAGTATAATATAAATTTAAAAATTAGATGTAATAAACATTTTCATGTTAATCCTTGCAACTTGCTTCAATATTAGCACATGGCATTATTGCTGTGCTCATTGTACAGAAGAAATGAAATGGAAAATAATACACCCAAGATAGAGGGCACACCAATCACAGAAGAACAAATAGATTCAAGGGATAAATACACGTTTGCTTCACACACGTACCGGTACAAATTCCCTTGAAAATGAAAATACCATAATAATAGATATCTTCAAGGCGAGCGTTAATTAGGAAAAGCCCATAGAATGTTTCACTTTGTGATGTTTAAAAGTTTAAAATAGAAAGAAGATAGCTCCTTGGATTTTGTAGTACTGTAAAGCATCGAGTTTTTTGTTAAAATTAAAGCTATACTAGCATATTAACATACTCATATAAGACAACCACTGTGAAACTCGCAGTATGCCTAATTAGAAATGGGAAAACGAACATGTTCCAATTTTTACACTTTATGATTTCTGGGTTTGTTTACATTTAAATCCTCATTTTCTACATGATCACTATATTTTCCATATCTTTCCATTTTGAGTGTTTTCTAAATGAAGAACAGTGCAATTCAAGAATAAGACAGAAAGCTGATCTGGTGCTGTGCCCATCACATAACGGTTTCCAAAAAAGATGTGCTAGATGTTATAAATTCAGTGAAACAGAGGTGTTTAAATCGACTAGCACACTGAATTTATTCTCCGGTTCCATTAAAGGAACAAGGAGAATGGTTAAGAAAAACAGTTCTCTTTCACTTTCCCTTCCTTTTTCCGGCCAGTTATTTTTATGGCCACATCAATTGTGCACATCAGGACTTATAAAGCACTGTAAGAAGAGTGTCAATCATAAGCTAAAGGGAGCAGAGATCTAAAGGTAATATTTGAGAAGAGAAACCAAGAGGTGAAGTTGAGAATTACAGAAACCAGGCAACCTCATCTAATAAATTACCAGCGAGAGCCAAGCGTAGCAGAAAGAACTGGAGGAAGATGACAGGGAAAAGAGATTACATAAAATACTAATGTGCCCATGACTAGATCTCCAGGAGTGAAAAGTTCCTGTTTTAGTTTGTATGTCCCTCCCGAAATGGGGAGCAGGACTTTCAGGGATGATCAGGGAGGCATGAGAGAACAGCAAGTCATCCCAATTGCAGTTTAGAGGCTGGGAGAAAAATTAAATTGTTGTTTTAAGCCAATGTTTGCAGTAATTTATTATGCAGCAGTAGAAAAATAACACACATGATGTATCTTTTTCCCATTCCTTTACTTTCAAATAATCTATGTCCTTAAAGTATATCTCTTGAAATCAAGTATATATTTTGATTTTGTTTTCATTTTGTCTGAGCATCTTTATAACTTTAATTGTTTAATCCATTTACATTTAATATGATTAGTAATACAGTTTGGTTTAAGTCTGTCATCTTGTTATTTGTTTTTATCTGTCTCTTCCTATATTTCTACTTTCACATATTTCTTTGAATTAATCAAATGTTTTTCATTATCTCATTTTCCACTCTATTCAATTTAATTTACACTCATTTATTATTTGTGATAACCCTACAGCAGTTGTTCTCAAAACTATTTTCATAATAATGCTAAGATATTATTTACCTTTTCATTCTCATTGTGCTCATGAGTGTACAGTGATATTTACTTAGAAGCTACATGGCATGTGATATTGCAAAACATTTAATGAAGGAGATGTGAGAATTCAACTATCTTCTGTTAAACTATTGTTATGAACGTACCCTCCTCCAAATTCACATGTTGAAGCCCTAACCCCCAGTATCCTAGAATGTCACAGTATTTGGAGATAGAGCCTGTAAAGAGGTGGTTAAGTAAAGTTAGTTCATTAAGTCAGGCCCTCATCTACTCTGACTAGTATTTTTATAAGAAGAGGAAATTTGGGCACAGAGAGACACAAGGGTTATGCTCACACAGATGTATGACCATGGGAAACGGCAGCAAGATGGCAACTAACAGCCAATGCTTCAGGCACCCTCCAGAACTATGAGAAAATAAAGGTTCATTGTTTGGCCACCCAGTCTGTTGTATTTTGTTAGGGTAGCCCCAGAAAACTAAGACAGGCAGACATTAAAGAGATTTGCAAAAATGTAAAATAATAACATTCTTTGCACTAATTTTTGTTTTGAAAATATTTTACTAAAAACAACATTTGCAATATCAGGTAGTAGTTTATTTTTAATAAATATTTTTAGTTTTTCCAATTTTAATTTCAAGTTTGGTAAATACCAATAGAAACAACCTACATGAAAGCTTTTTGCATTCCTCAATAATTTTTAAAAGTGTAAAGAAGTCGTGAGGCTGAAATGTTTAAAAATGATTGCCCTTAAAATTCCCTATGAATCTTTGGGTCATTGGAGCTCTCTTAAAGTTAATGTTTTTGTCATTTCAAAGCAATGAAAAAAGCCAACAGTTTAATTCAATTTACTCCTTTCCTTTTGTTCCATTGTTATGTATTTTATTTCTATGTATGCTTTAAACTCCAAAAGATATTATTACTGTTATTGTTTTAACCAATGTTTGTTTACAGTTACATATTTATCTATTCTGGTACTCTTAATTCTTTCCTGTAGTTCCTTGTTCCAATTAGGATCATTTTCCTTCCTTCCAATTAATTCTTTTGGTATTTTATCCTAATATTTTAGTGCATTATGTCTGCTTTTCAGATCCCTATATTACATTCATTTAGGAGGATAATCTCACTTGGACTAGAGTTCTAAGCTATCATTTTAGGGAGTTTTATACTCATTTAAAATGAAATGACATCCCATTGTCTTCAGCTCCCAGAGTTTCTACTAAAAAATCTATTATGAGTCCTTTTATTGTTTTTGTTTTTCTGTAGCTGCTTTTCAGGTTTTCTGTTTGTCTTTAGTTTTCATAAGTTTACTTCAATGAGCCTAGGTGTGGAAGTTGTTTTGTTTGTTTTTAAATCACACTTAGGTTTTGTAGAGTTTCTTGAGACTGTGCTATGGTGTCTTTCATCCATGTGGAGAAATTCTCAGCTAGATTTCTTCAAAGTGGAAAAGCTTCATGACACTGGTCTGGGCAATGATTTGGGGGGTATGACCCCAGAAGCACAGGCAACAAAAGCAAAAATAGACCAATGAGGTTACATCAAACTAAAAAGCTCCTGCACAACCAAGAAAACAAGTAATAGAATAAAAAGACAGTCTATGGAATGAGAGAAAATATTTGCAAACAATGATCTGATTAGGGTTTAATATCCAAAATACATAAGGAACTAAAAGAACTCAGTAGAAAGAAAACAAATATTCTTATTTTTCAAATGGGCATAAAACTTAAATAGACTTTTTTTTTTTTTAGAGGCAGAGTCTCACTTTGTCGCCCTCAGTAGAGTGCCATAGCGTCACATTTCACAGCAGCCTCCAGCTCTTGGGCTTGAGCAATTCTCTTGCCTTAGCCTCCCGAGTAGCTGGGACTATAGGCACCCATCACAATGCCCGGCTATTTTTTTGTTGCAGTTTGGCTGGGGCCGGGTTTGAACCCGCCACCCTCAGTATATGGGGCCGGTGCCTTACTCACTGAGCAACAAGCACCGCCCTAAATAGACATTTTTTAAAAGAAGACATACATAACAAATGCCTAGCGGATATATGAAACATGCTCAACATCACTAATCATCAGGGAAATGCAAATTAAAGTCACTAGACATTATCTCACACTTGTTAGAAGGCTGTTATGAAAAGATGAAAGGCAACAAGTGTTGCCTAGCATGTGGAGAAAAGAAAACACTTGTACACTGTAAGAAAGTAAACTAGTACAACCATTATGAAAAGCAGCATAGAGTTTCCTCAAAAATATTAAAAACAGGACTACCATGTGATCCAGCAATCTGACTTCTGGGTACACCCAAAGGAAATGAAATGAAATCATTACCTCATAAAGTTATGTGTATTCCCATGCTCGTTGCAGCCTTGTTCACAATAGGCAAGATATGGAAACAAAGTTCCATCAATGGATGAATTTATAAAGAAAATGTATACATATATACACACATGTGTATATGGTAGATACGTACATTGAATAGAATACTATTCAGCCTTTAAAAATAAAGAGATCCTGTCATTCACAATTACATGCATGAATCTAGAGGACATTATGTTAAGTGAAATAAGCCAGGAAAGAAAGACAAACACTGCATGATCTCACTTATACATGGAATCTAAAAAAGCTTAATGTACAGAAGTAGAGGATGAAATTGTGTTACTAAAGACTGGGGAGGAGAGAATCAGGAGATAATGATCAAAGGGCATAAAATGTCAGTCCAGGAGGAATAATTTTAAGAGATCTATCATACCTCATGATAATAATATATCATGTGCTTGAAAATTGCTGAGAGTAGATTTTGAGTGTTCTTGCCACAAAAAATGATTAAATATGTAAGGTAATGCATATGCTAATTAGTTTGATTAAGTCATGTCACAATTTCTACTTATATCAAAATGTCACATGTACCATATATGTACAATTTTTTATTGTCAATTATAAATAACTGAGAGTGAATAATAGACATGAATAAACACATCTGGGTATATAATCAATAGAATTGAAAGCAAGAATTCAAACCTATTTTTGTTCACCAGTGTTGATAGCAGTGGCATCATAATAGCCAAAAGGCAGAAACAACCCAAGTGTCCATCACGGGACAAGTGGATAAACCAAGTGTGTTATGTATAGACAATGGAATATTATTCAGCTTTTTGTTGTTGTTGTTTTTTTACAGTCTTTGGCTGGGACTGAACCTGCCACCTCCAGTAGATGGGGCCAGCGGCCTACTCCTTGAACCACATGCGCCACCCAGGAATATTATTCAGCTTTAAAAAGGAAGGAAATCCTGACACATGCTACAATACTCATAGACCTTGAAGAGACTATGCTAAGTAAAATAAGCCAGTCCTGAAAGGACAAATATTGTATGGTTTCACTTCAATGAAGTTCCTACACTATTGAATGTTTGTTTCCAGAGGCTGGGGTTAGAAAGGAATGGACTGTTATTATTAATGGCAGAGTTTTCATTGGAGAAGTTTATGAAGTTCTGGAGATACTGTCAATGTATAACAGTGTAAATGTATTTAATGGCACACAACTTTACTTAAAAATATTTTTAAAAATTAAAAATAATAAAATATTACCATTTTATTCTATGGTTTATTTTATCACAATAAAAAAAATCATTAGAAACAAATTGCTTTTCAGTGAGAATGAGAAGACAATCCAATGGAGAGAGAATTTTTTATAAATGGCCCTGGGATAATTAGATATACATATGAAAAAAAATGAAATTAGATCCCTACCTCACATCATACACAAGAATTAACTCAAAATTGGCTAGACACCTAAATATAAGAGCTAGAACTATAAAACTACTAGAAGAAACATAGAAGTAAATCTTCATGATCTTGGAATAGGCAATGATTTCTTAGATATGACACAAAAAGCACAGTGACAAAAGAAAATATAGATAAATTAGACCATCAAAATTTAAAACTTTTGTGCTTCAAAGGATATCAAAAATATGAAAAGACAACTCGCAAATGGATAAAAAATATTTGTAAGCCAAATATCTGATAAAAGACTTGCAACTCAACAATGAAGGCAATCCAGTTTTTTAAATGGACAAAGAGTTTGAACAGACATTGCTCCAGAGATGGTCAAAAAAGAGTACAGAATATGTTCAAAGTCCTTACTCATTAGGAAAATACAAATCAAAACCCCAGTGACAAACCACATCATACCCACTAGAATGGCTATAATGAAAAAGATGAAAAAATAGCAAATGTTGGTGAGGACATGGAGAAATTGCAACACTAATGTTGGTGAGACCATGAAATCAGTCTTATAGCCCCTCAAAAAGTTAAAGATATGACCCCAAAGAGTTACCATATAACCCAGAAATTTCACTCGTACTTAAATATCCAAAAGAATAGAAAACGTGTTCGCACAACATGGGCACGAATGTTCATAGCAGCATTATTCGTAATAGCCATTGTAAATATATGTGCATGTATGTGTGTGTTTACATGTGTGCATGCATGTGTGATTCAGAATTATTAACCCATATGGCTGAGAGAAAATATTTACTAAGATGATTACATTGTGTGTGTATAGTTTTTTATGTCTTTAGCTTTGTCTGTTTTTTGTTTTGAGACAAGAGTCTCATTTTGTCACCCTCTGTAGGGTGCCCTGGTGTCATAGATTCTCTTGCCTCAGCCTCCCTACAGGCTGGGACTACAGGCAACCCCCACAACACCCGGCTATTTTTTGCTGTTGTTTTTCAGTAGGCCGCCGGGGCTCGAACCCGCCAGCGCTAGGGAACGTGGCTGGCGCCCTAACCACGGAGCTACCGATGCCGAGCCTTTTGTCTTTATGTTTACAGTTTACTTTTTCTTGCAAAGTAATCTAGCTTAGTTCTGTTCTTCCCCAAGGCCTTCATGTTGGTTATGTTACTCATTTGTAATACAATTAGCTTATTTGTTACTTTTAGGTTCCATTTCAGGTTCACACACCGCACATACACAAACACACACGCCCTGATTAATTTCAATTAGTTTCAATTGTTTTCTTTAAATATCTACTCATACATATACATGCTTCATAATAAGGTTATACTGTACACTACAGAGAGCCTGGGTTCTCACTGTCAGAGACATCACGAATGAGGAAAAGAGGAGGGATAACACACTGCAACTAGAACAGCTAAAACCCAGCTTTTGGTTTCTAAACAACATAATTGAATGGGGAACAGTGGCCCTTGGAGAAATGCTTGATTTGGGGTCTGGGACAGGGAAAGCACAAAAATGAGCCTGGAATACTTTGTGCCATGAAGTAAGGAAGTGTTAAGGGGGGATGGTGGCCTGTCAAAAGAACACAAGGGCAAACCGGAAGAAGCTTGTGATGGCTGCAGCCCGAACATTTTCAGCAACAATAGAAAAATGGTATTCTGTGCCAATTAAAAAATATCTATAAGTCTGTATTGATGCAAATAAATAACTGGATATATAATACGTGGTAGGTAAGCAAATGAGGAAGAACAGCTTTTTCCTATAGGAGAATTACAATGATACGTGCAGACGGAAAAAGGGAAAAAGAAACCAGGAGAAAACACCACAGTAATAATTGTTGCAGTCAAGATGGCTGCCACAATCAGTGGGTGCAAATTTGAGGAGAAACAAGATGTTTCCATACTCTGACCACACTGACCCCAAGATATTTATTAATTACAAAAGGGAAAACAGCATTGCAGGGGAGAAATTCAGCAGACACAGCCGATCAAGGTTAAAACCACCAGTGAAAAAACCTATTGACCACCCACCCTCCTGACCGGTGCTGCAAAGAGCAGCTCACTTGGTCCAAATCGCACTTCACGGGTGCAGGAGGGGAAGAGAGGATGTGAGAAAAAGTAGATGAAGCAGGAACCACTAAAAGAGAAGTGGCGAGGTGGCACACCCTGTAATCCTAGTGATGCAGGACAAGACAGCTCTACAACCGCTGCCTTGGCCCTGGCAATGCTGATGCTGTGACGGATGGAGAAACCGGCTTGAAAAAGAACCAAACATCTGTGCGCAAAACACTGGCGCCTTGCTGTCTGCTCCTCGTGCACATCTGACTGGTCAATAACCTGTCAGTCTCCAGGGCCCGGGTCTTCATTGGATAACTGATGAAGACCCACCCCCCAAAAATTCCATATAAACCAACAGAGCAGCGAGCTGAAGGGGGTAGATTTTCAGCAGGACTTCGAGGAGAGAACAGCTACGAAGCGGACCTCAGAAAGGGAGCAGGATAGAGCTGCCTGCGCCCTTTCAGAAGCCGACCTCGGCTAGACCTCGGTAAAGGGAGCAGGATAGAGCTGCCTGCTCCCTTTCAGAAGACGACCTCGACTAGACCTCGGTAAAGGGAGCAGGATAGAGCTGCCTGCTCCCTTCCAGAAGCCGACCTCGGCTAGACCTCAGAGAGAGGGAACAGGAAGAGCTGCCTGTTTCCCTCCAGAGGCAAGAGAATTTGCTCCCCTCCTGGGTCCTCTTGCCTGGAGGTTTAGTTCTT
>CAUYRH010027426.1:0-19548 GCA_963574655.1 Perodicticus potto | reverse complement strand
TCCTTGGGGTCGCAGGTCGCTCCAGCAGGGATGATGTGCGTTCTTCGACCTTCTCTTTTGCCTCAGTTCCAAACCGTTGGCTTTCTTGCTAAATTTCTGTCCTTTAACTCTCCTTCTGGATGGGAGCGTCTGCAGAAAGCTGGCTACAGACCGCCATCTTGGCACGAGCCAGTTTTATGGCCTTTTGCATGAGTTTCTTCATCCTTCTTTAAGATTTTTTTTAATATAGAAGAAAAGAGACTTGACTGTCCCTCACCTGTCAGTCAAAAAGAGTCAGAATGCAGCAGGTTTGTTTAAATATATTTGATATATCCCTACTGAAATCCAATATTCTTGCTTGTTGTGGCAAAGGGAAAATAATAGCAAACTGGAAATAATCCAAAATTTAAATGTAAGTGAATGGTTGGGTATTGCAGAGAGCGGGCTGTAAGATGGCTGAGCCCTCACAGCCTGGGGAACATTCAGAGAATGAACCCCCAACTGCTTCTCCTCCATTCCTGAAACAGCCATTTTCCTTTCTTCATGCTCCCTCTGCCTCTGCCAGAAGTCATGTAGCCCTTTCTTTTTATAGTTAGCTATGCAGACATCCTTGAGATCTCTCCCTTCTTTCTCCTTGTCATATGCTAACAAAGTTCAGTAGTAACCACTAAATCACATAGTTTTTCCTTTGTTTTGTTAACTACACTGGGATCATCATGATCTTTCCCTTCTTGCTTCTTGTCACATGTTAAAGAAGTTGAGTAAAAACCATTAACAAGATGATTTGCCTTTGTTAAAGTCATTTACTTTTTCCTATTGTACTGTAAGACCAAAACTATGTCTTTTGTTTATGCTACTTCCCCCTGGACAACCCTGTAGAGATACTGTAAAATAAAGCTGATTTTGTGCTTTGGGGCTGGCTGTAGCCATCAGCTCAGTCAGTCCTCCAGGTCCCATCCCTTGTTTCCGTGTCTTCTCTTGTGATGTATTTTCCTCATTCTCCACCAATTCCACTCTGGTTTGCTCCCCTTCATCATGCTGGTTTGTGACAGGGTACATCCACACTTCAAAAAAAAAAATTGAGTAGTTATGAAAAAGATTGAGATAGAGCAACACTTCTTATAAGAAGGCTCTACCTGGGGCAAGGGCTGCTAGTTCTATTTTCCCTCCTTGCCACTCATAATTTGGACCCTTTCCATGATTTTTCACTGGACATGTACCTGCAAGGAAAATGGACTACATTTTCCAGCTTCCCTTGAGGCAACGTGTAGCCATGAGACCCGGTCCTGGTTAATGAGAAATGAGGGGAAGTAAGATGAACTACTCTTCTGTGTGGTGTTTTTAAAAAGGTGTGTGTGTATGTGTGTTCTTTCTTCCTCCTTTTCTCCTTCTTATTTCCTGGAACATAGCTGTGATAGCAATGTAACTTAGGGAGAGGGAACAATAAGATAGAAAGAGCTTAGATTCCTGGATCACTATATGATGCAGAGTTCCAGCAAGTCCCTGGGCCACTGTTAATTCAGACAGAAATAGACTGCTTTCTCAAATACATTTTTCATTTTTTTTTTGAGACAGGGTCTCTAATTGCCTGAGGTAGAGTGCAATGGCACCATCACAGCCTATAGCAACCTCAAACTCCTGGGTTCAAGTGATCCTCCTGCCTCAGCCTCTCATGAGTAGCTGGGACTACAGGTGGACACCACCATGCCTGGCTAATTTTTCTATTTTTTTGTAGTGATGGAGTCTTGCTCTTGGTCACGTTGGTCTTGAACTATTGACTTCAAGCAAACCTCCCACCTTTGCCTCCCAAAGTACCTGGATATAGGCATGTGCCATGGGGCCCATGCTCAAAAAAGTTTTTAATATTAATTTTTATTTATTTATTTATTTATTTATTTTAGAAAAAAACCCTTCTGTCTTATTAATTTGAATCTTAGTTACCTGAAGTCAAACTTACAGCCTAATCAATATTCTCTAACTAGAAAAAGAAATTCAGTTGTAGAATACTATGTATAGTGTGGCGTCATTTAAAATTATCTGTCAAAGAAAGAATGTACCTTATACACAGGCATACATGCTTATACATGTTTAAATGATCATGATGGAAGGTAGGAAATACATAGCCAAGCTTCAGATTTTGAATTCTTGAGGAGTGGGGAGGGAAGAAGATATTCACATTTTTCTTTAACCATTTTTTTGTGGTTGTTTGACTCAGAACAATAAAAAAATATTTTTAATTTACAGAAAAAACATTATTTGAAGTCTTCTTGAAATAGGAGCAGCTAATGTGAAGTTGCTTATTTGGGCCACACAGTTGAAAGCTTTTAGGGTGGAGAAACTCAGCATGTTGCTCTGTCATGGTAGGGGCTGTATCTGCCTTAAAAATTTATGTCTGTGGGATCATTCTCACAAACTTGCTTCTAGATAGAGGGCCTACTGGCTCTTTTATGTGATTGGATAAGTGCTATTGGGGAAGACTGATTATTTCTTGTTAGAAAAAAAAAGAGGAACTATTGTGTTTTTCACAAAATTGTCCCTAGATTTGCTGCTATGGTGGAGCAATTACAGGAAGAGGTAGACAGAATGAAGCAAAGAACTAAGCTGTGGGAAGGCATCTTCCTAGTGACTCCTGACCAGCTGACCACATGGCCCATGATCAGAGAAGGAAGAGTAGTCAGCTCTGTATTTACTGCTCACAATGAATACAACAATATCACCCACAGGGTGCAGAGAGATTTACACATTTGTTGGTATGGTCTCAGTGGGAATAAAAAATTGGAAATCGTAAGCATCCTCAAAGTCAGTAATCAGCAACAAAAGCTTTCAAATGCTTTTTCCCAAGCCTTTGTTCAAGAATATTTATATATTAAAAATATGCATTTTGTGTGTATGTGTGTGTGTGTGTACATATAGTACTCAATCATAACTCCCCATTTCTCTAAGGAAAGAAGTGAATGCCACAAGATTACAGTTTGACAATAGTTAAAACTGCACTATTTATTGCACATGGGGGCTAATTAATTTTTTCCTTGATTTTACCAAGGAAAGTAAAACCAATGGTCTTTTCCTTTGGTTCTTCATCCCTCATATAATAGAAAAAAAAATCAACGAGCAAGGAAAGTGTGGCTCATGCACATTTGGAAAGACATCTTTTCTAGTGACCAAACAGAAGACTATCCAAAAAATTATTCAATAAATTTGAATAATGATCTTAATTTGACATAGGCGGAGGTTGTCTGGCATAGTAAAAAGAACGTGGATTTTTGGATCAGGTGGATATGGGTCCCAATCCTTGATTTTCTGCTTATATTAGTGTAGTAGGAGATGGAAATAAAACTTCTCTGATAGCAGTTTTGGCTAGAGCCTCAAGATCATGATACCAGCTTATAATATGAGAACACCAGGCAGGATTTGGAAAGGAGATGTTCAAAATCAGTTTGGGGGCTCGGTGGCTTATGGCTCAACGAGCTAAGGCACAGCCACGTACACCTGAGCTGGTGGGTTCGAATCCAGCCCGGCCCGCCAAACAACAATGACAGCTGCAACCAAAAAAATGGCTGGGCGTTGTGGCAGGCGCCTGTAGTCCCAGCTACTTGGGAAGTGGAGGAAGGAGACTCGCTTGAGCCCAGGAATTGGAGGTTGCTGTGAGCTGTGATGCCACGGCACTCTATCCAGGGTGACAGCTTGAGGCTCTGTCTCAAAAAACAAACAAACAAACAAACAAAAAAAAAAACAAAATCAGTTTGGGATGTCTTCCCTCAGCCATCAAGGTTGTAAAAGGGTTAAGTAGACATTAGAAGAAGATTTTTGTTTAGAAAGTTGATAATTTTTTCTTTACCTCAAGCCTGGGGTAAAAGTCTTCAATGGGGCCACGGTGGGCTTGCCATGTGTCCCCGGTGGACAGATGTTTGAGGCATGTTTGAGACATCAGAAAGGTTAAGAGACTATTGTTGCTTTGCTTCTCTGAGAAAGGAATGAAAAGATGTTGGTGCAAGGGGAATGACTTTCACTTCCCAAGTTGATTGGGGCAAAGAATTTATGTTTCCTTTTGACCAGATGTTACTCATGAGTGTGAGAAAACTGATGAGAGGATGCCTTAAATACCCATCAAGAACACTGCCTGAAAGAGCAAGGGAGTGCTGTTGGGTACTGTTGGACCAAGTTTCATGAGAGAAATCCAGTGTTGGACGGTCTTTGTAGAAGTGCTCCTCAAAACAGAGTCAATTGTATGTCACTGTAACTGGTAAAGAAGACTCACAAGACCCCAAATGACAATGCTTACAGATATACATTTTATTATGGGAAAAGGATAAAACACAGCATCTACATTAAAAGAAGGATGTGCATCCCAGGAGAAGGTTGTCTCCCAGCAAGGGGTCAGGAGAGACTGGATTCAAGCTCCAGTTGTCTTCCCTCTATAAGGCCATGGCAGGATGTCTTTGGTGTCTCACATCAGGAACCACTGATGTATTCATGGATTACCTAGGAACCTGGAAGCCCAAAGAGGAGTTTCAGCTAAGGTTTCTTATATTTTGCTATGCAACCAGCCCCAATGGCAGAGCCTTTTGGAGGTCTCCTTGAGACTAGGTTCAGATAATCAATCCTCCTACTATTAATAAATAATAATGACAGACTCTCTCCAATAAAAATATTTTTGCTACTTACATCTCCCTGCTCGCTAAGCCTAAATAAGACAGAAGTAGTCTAGAGAACAGAGGAGGAGAACAGAAGCTCAAGATGGGGCACATCTGATTGGGGGGACCCAGAGATTTAATTCTAGTTGAAGTTGAATCTTTGACCATTATACAGGACTAGATATTTTCATTACTGAAGTAAGACTGATTTCATGACCATAAGGGGCTGGAAACTTTAAAAAATAATGACCAATGACCATAAAACCACGAGACTTACCCTAAATCTCATCTAGTGGACAGGGGATAAGTTAGCCCAACAAAATGGATTTGAATGGGCAGGAGAAGAACATAATCATGCCATTTGTTGATTATATCATATGAGTTTGATTTTAAAAAAAAATATACTAAATATAATATGGCTTGGTGCCTGTAGCTCAGTGGTTAGGGCGCTGGCCACATACACCCCAGGCTGTCAGGTTTGAACCCGGCTCGGGCCTGTTAAACCACAATGAAAACTGCAACAACAACAACAAAAAATAGCTAGGTATTGTAATAGTAAGACTCTGTCTAAAATACACACACACACACACACACACATATATACATATATATAATATGATGTAAGAGATATCCAATGTAAAATTGGAGCAGTGCTAAGGAATGTCTAAGCAAAACTGGAGATGTTAAAAACAAATTAATAACTAAATAGGTAGGTAAGTAAACCACCTTTTCCTGTTCCCAAACTTACTCTCAAACTATAAACAAGCATTGGAATCTTTTTCTTTGTTTCTTTCTTTTTGTTTTTCTTTTGGACACAGAGTCTTACTCTGTTGCCCAAGCTAGAGTGCTGTGGCATCAGCCTAGCTCACAGCAACTTCAAACTCCTGGATTCAAATGATCTTCCTGCCTCAGCCTTTGGAGTAGCGGGGACTCTGTAGTCACCCGCCACGATGCCTGGCTAACTTTTTTCTATTTTTCATAGAGACAGGGTTTCACTCTTGCTCAAGCTGTTCTCTAACTCCTGTGCTCAAGGGATGGTCCCACCTCGTCCTCGCAGAGTGCTGGAATTACAGGCATGAGCCACCAGCCTGGTTGTCTTTTGCTTTCTTAATGAAGTAGAATGTATGCATACCTACATCATTGGGTTTTATGGTGAAGGATGAGGTATTAAGATGCCAGTGTCATAAGCTTGAGAGCTGGTTTATAGGAGTAAGAGGGATCTTGCACAACCAGGAAGATTGCAGGGTTGGGACCTGAAGTGTGGTCTTCCAACCATTAATTAAGGCAGGCAACTAGGAGCAAAATGTCAACTACCTTTTCTCCAGCACCCTTTCAGTTGGTTAAGCTATGTGACCGGGGTCTGGCCATCAGATGACAGCAGAAGGAGAGCAAGTCACAGACCTGGCTCTTAAAATCCTCCTCGGTGGATCCTCCAGATTCCTCTTTCTCTGCCACCACGAACTTTAAAGGTCATGCTTTTTAGAAGAAGTAGCTACAAGACAGATTAAGTTCTCCTGACCTGTGTAGGGCTTTGCATGAACAAGTTAAGCCACAGAAATGTAGGGTTAAACTATAGGTTAAACTCTCCTGACTAATACACTGAGAAAGAACAATGAAGAAAAGAAGGAGCAGGAACATGAAGCAGTTTTCACAAAGGCTTACGGTGGAATCAATATTTCTTTTTTTTTTTTCTCAATATTTCTGTTAGGTCAATACTTGTTGGAGAGAAAAGGGAAGAGGGAAAGAGAGAAGAAATGACATCAACTAACTCTACTTTGTGGTCATATTAAGAACTTTTTAAAAAAGAAGCAAAACATATATAGAGAGAAACGTACAAACATCATAGCACTTTAACAAACTGAACATGTCACATAAACAGCATGGGAGTCAAAAAACCAAGAGCTTGAGCAGGATCTCAGAAGCTCCTTGTGTGGCTCTTTCAGCGACAACCCCACCATCCTGACCTCTGATTCTGTGGCTGCAGGCTGACCTTTGCATGACCATGTGATTAAAAAGAATATCACTCCCTAGCTGCACTTGTTTCTATCTTATCCAGAGCTTCTTGAAATTTCTTAATTTTTCTAATGTTTCATAACTAATAGAAGCACAAGCACAGACAAAGAATTGAATGAAACCATTAACAAACTGAATTTAATTCCTAGCAAATTCTGTTTGATTTTAATTTCTCTCAATAAATATTATATATTTTGGTATGTCCGCAAGAACTGATAAAATCAGATATGTACGTGTATACAGTGTATATATAGCCACAAAAGGCATCACGTTTTTAAAGTTAGAGATTTTCTGAGATTAATTATATGGTCATAATAATATATTTATAAACAAATACAGGAAAGTAACCAAAATATCACTACATGGAGAACAAAAATAAGTAGATAACACTTGGTACAATGGTAAGTTGAAACAATTTATAATCTATTTAAAATCGATGAAAATACTTTGTATGAAAACCTAAGGAGTCACTACAAAAGCTATTCTCATAGAAAAATCCACAGCCTTAAATATCTCCATTATTATAGAAGAAAAAACTAAACATATTACCTTTCTTAAAAACAGCCAAAAAAAAAATCCAAATAGGAAGTAAAGTACACTATATTTCATCAATTCAAAGCCCACTTTATTTTTTATTTTTGACATCTCCGACATCAGGATGTGTCCTCAAATTCTGTTGACCATATAGCAATGTGACCCTATTGTCATTGCCTATGCATGTAAGAACTTGGTTGTTTTTCCTGGCAGCATGATTGAAATTTCTTCACATGTCAGTCAAAAAACCATTTAAACACTATTCGCAGAAAGAATGTGAGTACTGGCTGATGTCTGACATGGTTTGAGTGACACAGTAAGAGAAAACCAGTGTCGAAACTCGCAGGGTAAGTATCAACAATTTGAAAGAAAATATCAGAAACAACAGTGGAACACTCTTTACAGAAATCCTGTATTACCAGCACAGAGGACAATTATCGTGCGGCAAAATATGAAGACTGAAGGCTGAATTCACAGTGATTTAAAAGAGTTGGGTTCTCAATGAGAAGGCATTTTAGAAATAACGTAAGCAATTTTATATTTTCCTTTTCTGGATGCACAAGAAAAATATGGTTAAAACTTATGCCTAAATAAATCTAAAAGAGGTCTTGCAGTAAGTATAAAGCAAATATTTTAAGAGATAAGAGGGCCCCATGTTCTAGATTTTGTGAAAGCATTTTGTTTTTCTAAGTGGTATCCAAAATAAGATGAAATGCGATAATGCAGCCAAAAGCCACAGTTAAAGAAATATTAACTGAGATTAGAAAAAGAATAGAATATATAAAAAAATTACAAAAGCTAGTTTTTCAAAAATGTTAGGCTCCTCATGAGTCTGGTTAATAAAAAGGTATGGGAGCAAAAATAGGCAAAACTAGAACCAAGAAAAGAGACAGAGCTGCAGATAAGGCAAAGATTGAAACGGTAGGAGAATATTACATGCAATTCATTGGCAATCTATTTAAAAATTAAGAACACGGGCTGACAAACATTCTCTATAGAGGGCCAGGTAGGAAACATTTTGGTATTTGTGAGCCAAGAGGTAATATCAAAGATACTATGTAGGCATTTAAATAACAAATTAAAATTTAATAATTTTAAAATTAATAAATCATTCTTACTTCAGTGGCTGTAGATGGTGGGCTTAGACTTGGCCTTTGCTGACAATGACTTTCAGAAAAACTCGATTTCCCAAAAGTGACCCATAGGGAGGTGAAATATTTGAATAGAACAATCATTGTGGAAGAAATTAGAAAGGTACTTAGAGATCTACTATTGCATGAAGCTCCAGGATCAGGTGATTTTATAGATGGATAACATTGAACCTATGAAGAACAAATAATGCCAGATCATAGAAAATTATTAAAGGTCATAGACTAGAGACAGAAGTCTCTTAAATTCATTTGCTGAAGACAGTGTCACATTAATATCAAAGCTAGCTGTTGCACAAATAGTACATGAGATGTACAGACTAATATCACTTACGGATAGAGTTGCAAAAATGACAAATGAAATATTAGGAAAAAGAATATAGCAAAGTGTCAAATGAATGGTACATTATAACCAAGAAAGAAAGGCAAGAGTGATTGCATATCAGGAAATTTACCAATAATTTGCCATATTAACAAATTAAGGGAAAAACTGTATGACCAAAACAACCTGCTAAAAAGGCATTTATTAGTCCTCTCACCCCCCAGCAATTATTTGTACTAAAGAAATCTAAATGACAATAAAGGAAAACTATTTAAATCTGATAAAGGCTTCTTTTGAAAACAAAATAGAAGACAGAACACACCATTCTAGGTACTGAAATGCTGAAGACCCATTAATAAAATTCAGAAATGAGACAATGATGCCAACTATTACCTTTATCATTCAATATTGTTTTGGAGGTTCTGGTGAATGCATTAAGACAAAATAAAAAATACATATAAACATTGGGGAAAAAAAGAGCTACACTGACCACAGAGGGTTGGACAATTAAGTTCGTGAACTCATCCTAGGAAAAGTGCTACATATCTCACTGCTGAATATCACTGTGGTTGGTCATCATGGCCAAGGGGAGTACTTCAGAGGTGACCATGGTGATACTCAGCAATGATGCGTGCAGCACTTTTTCTAGAATGAGTTTACAAACCTAATTTTCAGAACTCATGCAATGACAACTCTGATGACCATTCCAGAAAAAGAGTTCCAAAATTATTTTGAAAGACGGACTAGATGCTGATGTCAGCATGTAGCTTCCAAAGAGGAAGGTGACCAGAGTGACATTCAGCAAGGCGATAAGTAGCACTTTTTCTAGGACGAGTTTGTGAAATTAATTGTCAGATCTTCACATGATTCTATACTCAGGAAGGAAAGAGAAAGTTGAGTTCTAAACATTCTAGAATAACTAAGAGAGTTTGGTAATGTTGGATACCAGCTTGTCTTTATTTTAGAACTAAGAACCTAGAAATGGAAATGGGAGGAATATTCCATTTAAAATGCCAAAAAATATCAACTATGAGTAAGAAAGTGTAGAATCTATATGATGTAAATGACAATATCAAATTGGAAGGATGTAAATTAATGTCTGAATAAATGGAAAACTTAATCACGTCTTGGATGAAAAGAGTTTATACCATACAAAATCACTTATGTCAATATTAATGCAGTAATGTAATTCCAATGAGGCCTTTGGAGGTTAATTAATTATGATGATCTTACATTTCACATGGAGGAGAAATGCTTGTGAACAGCCAGTAAAGGCTAGATAGAAATAGTGTGGATGTACGTGCTTTACTAAGTATTAAAATACTAACGGCCATAAATCTTAAATCATAGGATAGAGACATGGGGATAACTCTGCATGAGAACACAGATGGACAATTCAGAAACAGATGTCATCTTACATGAAAATTTTATATACAAAAAAGTGCGATTTCAGTTCAGTGGAGGAATAACAATTTATTTAATAAAATATATAAATGCAACAAGCTATCCATCTGGAAGAAAATTGAAGAGGAATCATGTCTAGTATCAGTTATAAAATTAAATTCCAAATGGATGGAAGGAACGAGACGTGTAGGGTCTGTTGAACCTGGTGGAGGTCATATTTTGAAAGTCTGCTGTGGCCACATCCCCAGTCAACCTGCCCCCAATCCTGAGGCTGCCAGGACGGTGAGGAGGCCTGGAAGTGAAGGTCTGACATGAGGAAGATGAGGAGAATGGATGTTGGGTAGATGACTGGTGGTGAGATAGAGAGAGAGAGGAGACACAGGAGAGAGAGACTCTGCGTATTTGGTGTGGGCTGCAATCGCTTGCTGCTAGCACGAGACAGGATGGCTTTGACTTGCTGTGATTCACTTTAGCTTCTGATCAACTCTGCCGTGGTACCTGCAGCTGCCCTAGAAAGACGGGAAGATGGATTCCAGGGAAGGGGGGAGGATGGGAGGGGAAGTCCAAATGTTGTGTCTAGGAATCCCCCAAACTCTCTTTAGTACAGCTCTTTACTAGAGGAAACCCCCCCCATGATTATTGCTGCCTGTTTCTTCACACTTTGTACGTAAGTACTTTACACAAAAAAGGAGATGAAGGCTAGAAAACTAAGCAGGAAGAAAGCAAATCCAACTAGCTCGCTTTTAAGGGAGCCGAGCGTGGTCACGGGAGACAGGTGTGGGGGCCTGGAATCATCTTGCCAGCAGCCTGTGGAGGAGGACCCTCAGGGAGGAGTACTTGGAAGTGAGCAGTCAGGCCCGTGGGATCCCGAGATCCATCCAGTTCCCAGTGCTGCTTGTGCCCCAGGTGACAGGTCCTAGTGTTATCTGAGGGCAGCCGCAGGCATGGAGAAGAGAGATGAGAGGTGGCTGGGCAGCAGGGCCCGGGAGAAGCCTGTGCACTGTGACGGGGCCGCTGCCGGGAAGACGACTGGGCTGAGCTGGGCCCTGGGAGAGGAAGCAGCACCCCTCCAGGCTCATCAGGGAGGTGGGGGCCCTGAGCTGGGATCCCATGCCAAAGCATGGCTGGAGCCACAGATGCCCTCCCATCTGAAGGACTGAGAGGTGTGGGGAGCAGGTGGTGGGAAGTGATGGGAGTGCATGGACTGAGGCCAGCAGATATTTGTTTAAGGAGAAGGTGTGTGAAGGCAGAGACAAAGCACATCCAGAGCCATCAAGGCCACTGTCAGGGTTCCCAGGGCCCGGGTGGGGCTTGGGTCCCAGGGAAGTGCCAAAGGGCCACAGCACCAACAGTGCGTGGAACTTCCCTGAGCACGATGTGGTCAGCGTGTCTGCCCTTCAGAAAGGCGGTTGAAGGGAAGGAGGGTGGTTTCAGGGTCAGACACACCCGGGCTTGAATCCCAACTGGCCTGCTCACTGACTGGCTGTCTGACCTCGGCAGGTGGCCAAGCCCTCTGAGCCTGCTTCCTTGTTATTAATGTGAGAATGACAGCCCTCAAGGAACTGTCAGAGGGACTTAAACAACATAATGAAACAGGAGGGTGCAGCATAGGGTCTGGCACGAAGCAGGCCCTGCATCAGCGCAGCTCTTCTCCATTCCCTCTGAGGAGGCAAGGGCAGCTGCCGGGAGCATGTGAGGTCCGTTTCCTTCTGCGAGGCCTGTGCGCCCCACCTGGGGTGGGTCAGCTGTACAGTTGCACTATTTGCCCAGAATAGTGCCCTGCACAGCTTAGGTGCTTGATCAGTATTGTTGAATTCATTCATTCATATTTTTTTTAAATCCTTAGGCCACTAAGAATTCCATAATTTTCCCCTGAATGTTTATTGTCACCTGGATAGTCACCATCTTTTCTCAGTTTGTGGTTTTTCACAAGGAACCACCACATTCTAAGGCCAGTGCCAGGTGCCAGACCTTACTGTACAAAGCCAGCCTAAAAGTATATTTTGCTGTAAGAATTCTGTATGATTCTTTAGCTACTGGAAGTTTGCCTAATTGGCAATTTGCGAAGATCTCTTGGCGATCATTCTGTTTACTTGGGATTTTTGCAAGGTGAGCCGACCTAACTTATAAAAAGGCTTTCAGATGTAATGAAATTTTTATGACTACTAAAATGAACAACTAATTGGGTTAAATAAGATTGTATTTTGGTAATAAACATTTATTAATGCGTATTTTCCTGGTTTCTTTTCACATTGGAGAGTGAACGGTTTTATAGTCTGTCCTTGAACATTTTTGTAGTTCTTGGAAGAACTCATGTGACATGGGCAGTAAGCTCACAGTGGATCAAATAGCCTCACAGGATTGTAGATGTAACATGTTTGTATTTTATTCTTATCTAGAGGAAGTCTAGGTGTTAGCCTAGAAAAGGGGAAGGATCTTTTAGGACACTCTCCTCTAGCTCTGGCCTCTTCTCCATTCAGCCCTAATTCTCCTCTTAGCGTCTCACCCTTTACCTACCTCTTTTTGGTTTTCACCTGCTGTGGGGAAAACTATTATGTTAAAGTCACAGTTTCTGGTTCAATGGCATACCAATCTGTATTACTAAATTCTTGCAATGGTGGCCTATCATTTGTTTTTGTATTTCCTTCACAAGGAAGATTCATGAGTATGAGCTGATGGTAAGAAATAGTGGACGAGCTCTTTGTATCAACTCAAAGACATCTTCCCTTTGCAGGCAACATGCCTGTCCTCGGGGCCTCTGATGAAGGTGCTCCCATCTGGAAATCCCCTTGGGATTTCTCCTCCTTATCTGGCATAGACCTCCAGTCTCTCCAGTTCAGACAGCAGAATGAGGTGGAAAAGGAATGAATGAAGGGCAGATATTTGAGACCTGTTTATCTAACTGCCTTAGTAGATCTTTGCTGCTCGGACCACGATCTAAAGCTAAAGAGCATCTGGACCACCTGGGGGCTTGTCAGAAATGAAGCATCTCAGGTTCCATCCCAGGGCTCTTGAATCACAAGCTGTATTTTAACCAGATCCCTAGGGAGATTCACGTGAGAAGCCCTGTTCTGGACAACATCACCTGATGTCCACAGGTACATCAGCAACTAATCTGAATCTGACCCAACCATCTGCCTCTCTTTGTCTGCACATCCGGGGAGCCTTAAACATAATTTCATCATAGAACTTATTGTATGTTATGCTATATATTTTTTTCTGCTTTCTATCAATATGACTATAAGCTTCTGGAACACAGGCATTGCATCTATTCATTTGCTACCACCAGCAGCTTGTACTGAGCCTGAAATAAGTTTACTTCTCCAGACCTCAGTTTTCTTATATAAAAGAGCTGGGCTTCATCTCAAAGACTCTTCCTGATCTTAACATCCTGTGATTGTACGGGGGGCCTGAAAAAATAAATCAGAACCACAAGGTTGAGGGGTATCCCGAAAGCTACTTAATTCAACCCTTTCCTCCACCCCTGTCCTGCCTCATGACACTTCCATTTTCAGAAGACTCCACATTTTTAGAAACTTGCTTTTATACTTGTGAGGCTACTTGGTCAAATTGAAAGAGAATGGTTATGGGATAAAATAGAACTACTCTTCAGTTCCCTAAGAGCCACCTATGATGTGGGTTGGACAGATGCTAAGGTGATCCAATGCTTTGCCTCTGGGCATTTGTGCCTTTGTAGAATCCTTTTTCCTTGAGTGTGGGTGATACTTCTAACCAATACAATATGTCATTGTGATTACATTACATTGTGTGACAAAGGTGATGCTGAAACCACATTACACTATGTGAGATTCCATGTCTCTATATGACTTGATAGCTCCAGTGCTGGCTTTAAAGCTGTCATGAATTTCACGGTCAGCGAATATTCTGTCAACAACCTAGGGGAGCTTAGAAGCAGTCTCTTCCCCAGAGCCTCTGGATGAGAACCAATTGCTGACCAACACCCTGATTTTAGCTTTGCAGAGGACATAATTAAGTCCTTTCTGGCCTTTTGACCCACGGAAATTGAGCAATAATAAAAATGTGTTGTTTTAAGCTGTTAAACATGTATAATTTGTTATATAGCATAGGAAATGAGTATACTGTGTAATGTTAGGCATGCTCTTAACTTCACTGAATTTTTGTAAAACAGAATTGATAACTACCACCCAAGGCTGTTGCAAGGATTGGAGACAGTTTGTTAGCAGCCAATAAATGGTCATTTTTCTTATTGTTGTTGGGATTGTTATTTTCCCCTTGTATTCCTTTGAACCTCTTCATGGCCACTGTCAGGAAAAGTTTGTCTACATGAGCCGTCTGTACTTCCTTGCCGTGCATTCCTCCGTCAGCCTTTTCCCATCTAGTTCCAGCCTGCACTACTGTACTGAAATCATTCTTATTAAAGCTACCAGCAACCTCTAGTTTATAAATCCAATGCCTACTTTACTCTCCTGGCAATTCACTGACTCTCAGATGATTTTGCTATAGCTGACCACTCACTCCTTGAAACACTTGGTTGAACTCTATGGTAGTAGGCTCTTCTGCTTTTTCCCTGTCCTGCTTTTTTTTTTTTTTTTTTTTTTCTTTTTAACTATCCCTGGCTTACATTCCACTTCTACCCAGTCCCTCAGCTCCAGAGGGCTTGGTGTTAAGCCATCTTTTCTTTAAATACTCTTATCTTATTTGAATTCATCCATTTTCAAATTCATGGCTTTTAATAGCATCCATAGGTTGATGGGTCCCAAGCTTATAAGTCCTTCTCAGTATACTCCTTTGAGCTCTAGACTCAGTATATCCTACTGCCATCTGGACTCCTCACATCTCAAAGTAACATATCCCAGACTGAACACTGCATTACCCACACTGCAGACTTGTCCACTCAGCCTTTTTCTTCATCTTGACAAATGGTAACACCACCCACCAATTTGTTTCAACTAGAAATTTAGAGAATCACCCTTGATTTCTCACTTTTAATCATTTTCCCTACCCCAAGTCCTATATTCTAACCAAAAAAAGTGAATGTGTACACTTCTTTCCCTATCTACTGCCACCACTGCAGTTCAAACTGCTAGGAGCATTTCCTGGAAAATAACAACAGTCTCCTAACAAACTAATGTTCAAGCCACAGTCAGTGGACTTTTAAAAGTTTAATTTGAATTATGTCACTCTACTTTTTAAAGCCTTTAATGGCATGGTTTTCCTTTGTATTTAAAATAAAATTTAAGATTTTAGATGGCCTTAACTCTCTACCCTCTGGGCCCTCTCACCATTTCCTGATTCTTTCCTCTCCCCCTGGCTCTCATTCACTCCAGATATTCTGGCTGCTGTAGAGTGCCCCAAATGTCAAACGTCAAATTGACGCCCCAGTCCTGTTTCTATCTTTCTGTTGACACAATAGCTTGTTATTTGAATGCCACAACATAGGATAATATTTTGAGGACCTTTTAATTGTCATTGAACTTCAATGCCCTTTATTGTAACCCCATATTTAACTCAATTGAAATGATAACAATGTGAACAGCAGTGAGCAATAACAATCATACCATGACTGCCTTGATTCTAAGGCCAGCCTTTTGGAGGCCTTTTTACAGGATGTTTTCTTACTGGAAATGTCTTGTGCCCTGCTCTTTAAAGAGTATCTTTTCAAACTTTGGGCCTCAGTTTAAATATAACTGTCTTGAGAATATTTCTAACTGCTCTATTTACTTTAGAATTTGCTCCATCGTCTCTATCACTGAACCTTATTTTATTTCCTTTACAGTACATATCATACTTTGTAATGATTTATTTGCTTGTTTTATTTATTTATTTGTTTTTAAGACAGAGTTTCACTCTGGAACCCTGGGTAGAGTGTGTGGCATCATCATAGCACATAGCAACCTCAAACTCCTGGGCTCAAGTGATCTTCTTGCCTCAGCCTCCCAAGTAGCTGGGACTATGGGCCCCTGCCACAATGGCCAGCTAGTTTTTCTATTTTTAAACTGATAAGAGCAGATACTACACTTGAACTTAGTCAAAAGGGCAAGAAGGTAGGAAGGATCAAGGCAAGATAACTGACTGGAGCCAGCTTTCCACAGAGGCTCCCAGCAAGAAGGAGAGTTAAAGGACAGAAGTTAAGCAAGTAAGCCGATGGTTTGGAGCTCAGCCAAGAGAGAAGGTTGAAGAATGCACAGCAACCCTGCTGAGGTGAGCTGTGACCCCAAGGATACAAACAAAAGGTACAAAATCCATTGCCAAGTGGAAGGGAGTCCCCTCCCCCATGAGAATGCCTCGCAGTATACTTTCTACAAACAAGTGAGCAGAGTTCAAACATCCTCCCATTTTATTCCACGTGAGAGACCCTCTAAAAAATGGAACTCCTTCCCCTCCTAGGGTGCCATGGCACTCTTCTGCCAGGCATAAAACTGTATAAAACTGTATATATTCTCTACCTGAAATTATGAACTTCCACCACTTGCCTCCACTCTCACCCCAAGGTCTGGAAGCCTGTTCCCGATGGAGTCCAGATTCTTGGGCATTTTCTCGAGAGGTGTGGACAGGGCATGGGCTGTTGCTGGTCTGTGCTGATTCCACTGCATGGTGGTAAGGAGAAGATGGTCAACTGAGAGGGAACCAGATAGGAGATGTGGTGCCCTGAGGCACAGAGCAGCAGCAGTAGCAGCAGGAACAATAGGGCTCACACCCCTGGAGATATTCCCAAGAGACACTTCCTGTCTCTCTGGGCAACCAGAGGAAGTCAGGCATCTTCTCTGGTGGCAGCCACTGGTGGAACAGATCTAGGATGGATCTGTTCCACCAGCGGCCCTGTGAGTAAAGGGTATGCCTGAGGCAGTAACGGCCTGGGCTGAGCACAGGGACTAGAATACACATGTGCAGACACTCTCAGGGTGGGGCTGACCCAGAGGACTGCTTTACTGAGCCTAAGATGCACCCGACCCTCAGGGGATCAGAGCTGAGACAAAGGCAGGCAGGCAGAGGCTGGAACTGACAGCTGAGTGTGAGCTCTAACCACGCCACCCCAACACAGACTGCAGCTGAGACCTGGCAGTGGCACAGACTGGGCTGAGTCGCAGTTTCTGTGAACTCAAATAGTGTCTGATCTGCAGGGGAATATAGCCAGGACAGAAACAAATTCTGTGAAATTGTTCTGTTCTGTCAGCAATATTAATCAGGGTCAGGGCTAGAACTGAGTGAACTGTCCCAGCCTCCATTAAGCACCCGAGGTTTTCAGGCCTCACCTCCCCCTACCGGATAGTGGCAGAGAGTGTCGGCCTGGTTGAGGAGACATAGACCTCCCTGTGACTCAGGCAGGTGCAAATCCCAGGAGCATCTGCTCATTGGAGGGAAATGGATCACAGCCCTGCAGTGTTACCAATGACTGGGTGTGACAGAGGTGCAAGGTGGGGAAGGAGGCATCAACCTTCCTAGACTAATTTGTTTACTAGGTGGGTCCTTCTGACCTCATGGAGCACTGGAGTGAGTCATACTTGAGCTGTCAGCACACCCCTGCTATCTAGTTGCTGGAGACCTTTTGAACTCTCCCACCTGAGACAGATGCTGACTGGGACAATTGATTTGGACCTCTTGAACTGGGCTAATCACCTGAGGACTATCCAAAGTGGTACCCTGGGTGTGTGGTTGTGGGAAGGTTTGATTTTCCTTTTCCAATTGTTGCCTGTTGGGGGCGCAGTGACTTAATTGGTGGTATTTCTCCACAGCTGAAACTTCAACCCAGAGTAACTGACTCACTAGGGTAGGACAGAGACCAGCTGAAAATAATACAGAGCCAATTAGCCCTACCACACCAAGAAGGTCCTCAGTTTCTCAGGCCATAGCACTACATGTGTCCTTGGCAAAGCTCTAGGGGAAAAGGTACAGACACCAGTCCCAGCCTTTGGGCAAAGGACTGGTTAACCACTACTCCAGGAGCCCCTCAACCCAACTTCACCTTATCTGCTCATCTAGCCAAATGGTGTAAAATAATCATGGGGCAGAATCAGCAGAAAAACTCCAGTAACATGAATAACCAGAATGGATCAACCCCCTCCCCCTGAGGAAGGATATGGTGGACACAACTGAAGATCCTATTCATCAACAGATGGCTGAGATGTCAGAAATGAAATTCAGAATTTGGATTGCAAATAAGATCCATAGATTAGAGGTAAAGTTGGAATTAGAAATTCAAGGAGCATTCCAAAAGTTGTCTCAAGAATTCAACAAATTCAAAGACAAAATAACCAAAGATTTTGACACATTGAGACAAGAATTTGCAGCCCTCAAAGATCTGAGAAATACAGTAGAATCCCTCAGTAACAGAATGGAGCAAGTAGAAGAAAGGATTTCTGATGATGAAGATAAGGCTTAGATAAGAAAGTTTGAATGCTCCCAAACTTTCAAAGAGGAAGAGAAATGGAAAGCAAAAATGGATCATTCTCTCAGAGAGCTCTGGGATAATATGAAGAAAACTAATATTTGCCTTATAGGAATCCCTGAAGGCGATGACGTTGCTTTGCAAGGTGCAGAGACTCTTCTTTATGAGATTATGAAAGATAACTTTCCAGACATGCCAAGAGATTTTGAAATTCAGATAACAGACAGTTTAGGAATCCCAGCATGACTCAACCCAAATAGGACATCCCCCAGGCACATCATAATTAGCTTCACTAAAGTTAATATGAAGGAGAAAATTCTGAAAGCAGCCAGACGTAAGAAAACCATAACCTGCAAGGGGAAGAATATTAGAATAACTGCAGATCTCTCTGCTAAAACCTTTCAAGCTAGAAGAGGGTGGTCTTCGACTTTTAATCTCCTGAAACGAAATAGCTTTCAACTCAGGATCCTGTATCCAGCTAAACTGAGTTTCATTTATGACGGAGAAATTAAATACTTTAATGACATTCACATGTTGAAGAAATTTGCCATAACGAAACCAGCTCTCCAGGATATTCTCAGACCTATCCTCTATAATGACCAGTGCAATCTTCCGCCACAAAAGTAAACTCACTCAGAAACTTTTGATCAAATTCCAACTTCCGCAGTGATGAAAGGATTAAAAATGTTCACTGGACTTTCAAAAAACTCGATACCCAAAATTCTACCAGGCTTATCAATATTCTCAATTAATGTGAATGGCTTAAATTGTCCCCTAAAGAGGCACAGGTTGGCTGACTCGATACAAAAACTCAGGCCAGATATCTGCTGAATACAAGAATCTCATCTTACCTTAAAAGATAAATATAGACTCAGGGTGAAGAGATAGTCATCTCTAATTCAGGTAAATGGAAATCAGAAAAAAGCAGGTGTTGCAATTTTATTCGCAGATATAATAGGCTTTAAACCAATGAAAGTAAGGAAGGATAAGGATGGTCAATTCGTATTTGTTAAGGGTAATACTCAATATGATGAGATTTCAATTATTAATATTTATGCACCCAACTAGAATGTGGCTCAATTTATAAGAGAAACACTAACAGACATGAGCAACTTGATTTCCTCCAGCTCCATAATAGTTAGAGAT
>CAUYRH010027424.1:0-40079 GCA_963574655.1 Perodicticus potto | reverse complement strand
TCATAAACAATCTTTTTCCTGTAGTTTCCTCTTACATAGGGTCCAATAGAAATGGCATCCCCTGGGTTTTCTTGTCTTCTCTCTTTAGCCATTTGAGTTCATCCTTTTCTTTCTTTCTTTTTTTTTTTTTTTGGTTTGTTTTTTTGAGACAGAGCCTCAAGCTGTCACCCTGGATAGAGTGCTGTGGCACCACAGCTCACAGCAACCTCCAATTCCTGGACTCAAGCGAGTCTCCTGCCTCTGCCTCCCAAGTAGCTGGGACTACAGGTGCCCGACACAAGGCCCGGCTATTTTTTGGTTGCAGCTGTCATTGTTTATTGTTGGGCCTGGGCTGGATTCGAACCCACCAGCTCAGGTGTACGTGGCTGGTGCCTTAGCCCGTTGAGCCACAGGCGCCGAGCCGAGTTCATCCTTTTCAATGCAAATAGTTATCTTGTCCCTGCTTGAGGAGGGACACGTCATTCATCCTCCCATTTCAAACATGGTCAGGCTTTGAATTCATTTATGAAATAGAATAAAGCACAGATTCTTTGGCCATGCATAGCTTCCAACATCTGGCCCCACTCTCCTCCCTTCCTCCTCACTTCTATTATTATTTTAAAAACTCTGCTCTCAATACCCAGCATGCATGGGTCACCTATTTCCAAGTCTCCATGTGCTTTCCTAGCTCTGAATTCTGTTCTTGCTCTCTCTTTCCTATCTAAAGCAGACTCGTCTTTTTTTAAAAAGGGCTAATACCATCTTTTATAATATCCTACCTGGTCTCTCCTTCCCCTCTACTATAACAATACATTATAGGCACTTTTATTCAGTTTGTTTAGTTCTGTTTTATATAAGGTCACTTGTTTTAAAATAAGTCTGTATCTTTGATATCAGCCTGAAATCTGTTTTGTAAGTTTTTTAAAAGTCATTTTCATCAAAAGAGCTTCCAAAAGCACTGAAATTGAGGTCTTACTCATCAATAGGACCTCACAATCTTGCTGAAATAAAATTAAGTCTTTATTGTTTAGCCCTCTAGTTTTTCAAAATGACAGGGCTTACTGAAGAGGCACATGCTAACATCTAGCGTAAATGATTACTATTCAAGGGAGGGCCATATCATTATACAGTGAATTAAAAATAAGCCAGATAATGAGGCAAAATGAAGATCTTTGTTTTGAGTTTGCCTTGCTCCAGCCCACCTCTTTAAACTGTCTTCATTTTAACTAGTAACTAGACAATCTTCTCTCTTGCTTTAGTTTCAAGAGTTAAATGGCTTAACAAAGATACTTGACCCTATGGCCTACCAAATAAAATTTTGGGGAGGTCATAGGTTTGGACTGAACTCCTGTACTAAGCCTAACAGACCAAAGCAAAATGAAGTTACTCATGCTGACGTTCCACACCCAGAAATTAAGTTGTTTATCTGACCTTCAGAGAAATCAGGGGGAATGAGTGAGAGAGAACTAATAGCCAAATCCCCTAACAGGCCAATTTTAGCCAGCATGATAAGAAAGTGCCCTTTGCTTTAACTTTTACAAGAAAAGCAACTTTGAAACAACCAATCTGCTTTCTGTTACGTTTCTGCCACCTTCTACACTTTTCTGTCCATAAAACCAACCTCCCCTGCTTGGCTTATCAGAACACTCATTCGGTTTTATCCAGAATAGCAAAAGCCAATTAAGAACTTTAAGCTAAGCTTGTTGTAACTTTGTCTTTTCATAAGGCAAAAATGACTGTCACAAATGTGATCCCTGGTCACCCCTGGTCTGAAAAGTGATGGAAACAACACCTGTTAGTTTAAGGGCAGAACAGTGTCTGCAACTCGATTGAAGGAGGTAAAGCTACTTCCCAAGTAACAGCCTGCGGCAATGGTGGGGAGACTGACCTGCAGTCCCAACAAGCCCCCAGAGTCCTGCTGCCCGGCAGAAGGAAGTCCACACAGGAGCTCCCACGTTCACAGCATCCTGGGAAGTACCCCATGCCTTCCAGGAAACTGTCTTCAGTTCTGCAAAGCCTTCCCATGGCCACCTGCTGCTGACCTAACTTGCCATCAAAGCCATCAATACCACCTGCTGCTGATCTGCCTTGCACTCCTGCACCTTTTCAAGAGATGGCCATGGGCAGCGCCTGTGGCTCAGCGAGTAGGGCACCGGCCCCATATACCGAAGGTGGTGGGTTCAAACCCAGCCTTGGCTGAACTGCAAAACAAAAAAATAGCCGGGCATTGTGGCGAGCACCTATAGTCCCAGCTACTCGAGAGGCTGAGGCAAGAGAATCGCCTAAGCCCAGGAGCTGGAGGTTGCTGTGAGCTGTGTGATGCCACGGCACTCTACCAAGCGTGATAAAGTGAGACTCTGTCTCTACAAAAAAAAAAAAAAATGAGGTGGCCAGAAGTCACAGCCAGGAGGAGGTTGGCTCAGTGAGCAAAGGGCTGTGGTCCACTTGTCTTTTACCAGACTCCCAGCCCCTCAGACTTGCATAGAGGTGCATTTTCAAAATATAAAAGGCAAAATTCAACATTTGCCATTCACTGAACAAATACACCTGTCAAGAACTAAATGCTATACCCCTTACCTGTGAGGCTTAGTTCTTCTTCCACGTATAAAACGGGAGTGATAACACACATTAAAAGATGCTGTGTGCTTATGGCATCCAGTCTAGCACTGTCTGATACAGAGGAGGGAGGGGGTGGTGTCGCTTCCCAGAGAAAAGGCCCGATTTGGCTCAATAAAAGTCCTGAAAATTCTCTGGGAATGAATCTGGATTAGGAATTCAGTCCTAGGAGGGGAAATGGCATGATGTTTGCCAACTTGATGACAGTAAAAAAAGCAGCGACTATATAACAGAAGAGGTAAAAAGCCGTCTCAAGCCATCTCTAAAAGAGAAGGGGGGGGAAATAATGTAATGAAGAATAATAAAATACATGTATTTAAAAAAAAAAAGAAAGGAAATCTCTTTTTTTCTCTTCTGTGAAATTCCAAAGTCTTGTTTAGAGAAAGGAGCAAACATTGCTACTGTAGTTTGGGAGAAGCCTCCATATATCCCTTACAGGCCCTAAAAAAAAAAAGACTTCTGGCACCAAGTGCCCAGTAAATCAGGGTGCTCTCAAGATGGAATGGAAGGACAAGCAAATACCACTAACAACAGGCCAGGGCTGGTGGGTGCTATGGGTCGGGATTTGCTGAAGCTACTACAAAGAAGCTGAGCATCACAACAGGTTAACAATACTTCTGAAGGTAATGGTACCAAAATAAGCCCTGCTGTGATTTCACTGGGCTCCTTCTCCAACTCGAATACATGAAAGTCAATGAAATTACAGGAGATTCTCTTTTCTTTCTTCACTCTTCTGTATTTTTCATTATGTTTTTATGACCCAAAAATGCCTCCAGATAAACTTCATACTAAAAAACAAAACAAAACAATACAAAAAAAGCCCAAAGGTCGAAGTTTTTTGGGACAACGCTTACAAAAATGCAGAAAGGAAGAATTAATAAAATAGTCAATCATCAGATTCATGTAACCAGATAAAATGTGGCAAATAAAAACCTATCAGTGAGTTCCCAAACTAGCTTTGTTAGTTCTCTTGCAGAATAAAAATGTTCATGTCAGCGATTTCACCTTGGAACGGTTGACACCATCTGTTGGACTTTGTAATATCCTTCCCTATGCTTTCCAATAATATGTCCTGACATCAGGAGTTTAAAAAAAATTAAAGTGAATGCAAATAAATTTGATAATTTGGGGAAAAGTTGATATTTTGATGAACATGAGTAATTGATGAAAATGAATCCATTTAGCAGGTGTTATATATTCTGTTAAGCTGAATATATGGGAGGGAGAGATTAAAAAAGCAACCAGAGTGGGTAGCTTCTTGATGACAGAGTGCTACAAATTCTTGGTATGCTTGGTTTTGGTCTGTGCAGAACTGCTGAAGCCCCCTACTAGCTTGTGTAAGGAAAGCAGCCCCTGTGTAGGGGTGCTCCTGTTCGGCCCCCCACTTTGGCATCCTGTTCATCATGTCCCATAGGCACACAGGACTCAGGGCAACTCTTCACACACATGCTATGCACAGGCAGGGGAGGCCTCAGGAGCTCTCCATGCTTGTTCAGGTACTGAGCTACAGATATGCTTGACAACCCTTTGTGAAGGGGTTCTCTCACCTGCACCCCTCTGAGTTTTAGTTCCTGAGAATTGAGACTCAGAGTTGGAGCCAGAACAGGGCAAACCTACATCATTCTTTCTAAGGTGACCAAAGGCAAAGTTGAAGGCGTACGGGGCAGGAGAGGTGAGCTGTGCTCACTCCCCCACCCCTATGCCCCACTTCATGACTCCAGTGTATAGATAAGGAGGCCCCGGGGGCTGAAATGGCTTATCCAGGATGTCGCAGAACAAAACTTCCAACAGATCTGCATCCACAGCCCTGATATCTTGATGCCTGCACCCCCTCATTCCTTCCAGTTATCAGAGAAAAACTGTGGAAAAGGAGAGCCACTGGCAGTCTTGATAAAGTTCAGATTTGAGGACGATGTCATTTAAAATAATCTTTGGGAAAATATTCTACAAGGTCCAAGGGAAAGATCTTCTAAAAAATAGCATCATGCATTAGGAATGCGTGTTCTATAATGGACAATGAGCAGTGACTTAAATATCATTTCAGCAGAATGAGAATCAAGCTTTGCCTAAAGCAAAGGGTCCTAGTCCCATCCACCATTTTTGGTGATTCTGACAATTTTCTCTTTAATAGAAATAAAACAGGCAGTTATCTAAAAGGTATATGGCATTACACTTTAATCAGCATATTCATGTGGGGAGCTTCCTTGTAACAAAAGTGAAAAACAAAACTCCAGTTAATTTAGATTTTCTTTTTGCCTTTTAAGTTACATTAGATGTGTTAACCCTGCTTTTGCTGAGGAAGAAGAGGGTTCAAGCTAGAAGATAGCTGTTATAAAAATCATTGAGAATTTGTGAAGCAATGGGGTTGAAGCAATGGTTAGACTTTCAATGCATATTTAAATAATCTTCATTGATATGTTCTGAAATTAGAACAAAGCCCTGCAATTCTTGAAAAACTCAAGCACTTTTACATCAAAACTGTATGCCTGGAGAAATCTTTTTTTTTTTTTTTTTTTTATTTTATTATTTTTTTATTTTTTTGAGACAGAGCCTCAAGCTGTCACCCTGGAGAGAGTGCCTTGGCATCACAGCTCACAGCAACCTCCAATTCCTAGGCTCAAGCGAGTCTCTTGCCTCCACCCCGTCATTGTTGTTTGGCGGGCCCAGGCTGGATTCGAACCTGCCAGCTCAGGTGTACGTGGCTGGCGCCTTAGCCCGTTGAGCCACAGGCGCCGAGCCAAGAAATCTTTTAAGTAAGAAATCGCCTACATGAAAACATAGATCATGGGAATCTAATAGGAAAGAATCACAACAATTTCTACCTTGACCCATATTAGTCAAAAAAATACATGATTCTACTGATTGTGCCAGAAGGATATGGACTGGACCCAAGTCTCCTCTCCTAGCCCTCATTCCTGCCCAGTCCATTCACATGTACTGAGTGCTCACTCTGACTGCAGTGAGTGGCTCCGGGCACTGGGATACAGCAGTGGAGAACACAGGCAAGACCTCGGCCTTTGTGAGCTTACTACTCTAGGAAAGTCAAAGAACATTAATGCAGGTTATGTGGCAGCTATTGGTAGAGGCTGGCAATTTCAGCTAGGTTAGACAGAGATCATCAGGAGGAAGAGGAGACAGCCACATGAAGGTCTGGGAAAGAGGATTCCAGAAGTACAAAGGACAAGAAAGACATTCCAGCGAGGCAGCCACCCAGACGCCAAGGGTCAGGAGATGACAGTCCAGCACCACACAGAGGCCTGCTGACCACAGCCTTATAATGACCACGTTACAGTGTCTGGATGTAATTACACATAAGCTGGGAGGCCACTGAAGGGCTTTATGCAGGGACGCTGATCAGAGCTGCTGCTTGTTTTGGAAAGTTCGTGCTCACTTCACTGGGTAGCCACCTGAACTGCTGTGAACAGAGGAAACCTATCCTACAAAGTACCAAAAATCTGCAAATGTTACACATTCCAGACCCTTATTATTTTGGGACCTAAATCATTGAATCTCTTTTTGTCAAAGGTGAGTGAATATGCTGTGCTGTATTTCTCTCACACATGGAGCCAAGTTGGGTTGGGAGACAGCACATGAGCATGGGTGTCGCTGTCAGAAGGCTTGCAACTCCCAGCAGCAGCCAGGGAGGTGAACCCAGCCGCCTTCTGTGTCTGGAGGCCATACTGTTTGGCCAGAGAGGCAGTGGCCCTTTCCTTCTCTAAGAGTCTGAGAATAGGAAGGAAAAATTGTTAATGACATCCTTAGAGGGGGTGGCACTAAAACTCTAGTAGAACATGTGCTGTTTAAACTCTGATTTCCTGAACAGCTAGAAATCGTAGAAATAAGAGCATCTCACAGCATCTTTTTAATCTATTCATTCCCACCTGTGTATACTTGCAGACTGCTTTTGACAAGCTCTTCAAGGTGGCTAACTGTGCGATATTACTCTAGTAATATTTCTGGTATCTGGCTCTTAATTGCACTTGTAAGGCAGGCTAGCCATGGCCGTAAGGAATAAAAAGTTAAGGCCACTTTCCCAGCATAGTGTGGGGCTCAACCTAATCAGTGCTCAATAAATAAACTGAATTTACTTTTAAACAGCCTTTATGAATGCCCTCACTGATAAGAAAGCTGGGGATAATCACTGTTAGAGAATAATGTAAAAGTAAAAGCAGCTTCATGTGATGTTAGCAGGAAGGAGTCCTGCAACTCAACCCATGTCTACTCAGTTGGGGCCACAATAACAAGGGTACACTGGATGGCCAATGGGACAGTTAATTTTATGTATGAGATTGACTGGACTAAGGAATGCCCAGACAGCTGGTAAAACATTATTTTCAGGTGTGTCTGTGAGGATGTTTCTGGAAGAGATTAGCATTTGAATTGGTAGACTGAGTGAAGAGGACCTGCCCTCACCACTGTGGCTAGGAATCCCCCAATCCTTTGGGGGCTGAAATAAAACCTAAAGGTAGAGGAAAGGTGACCTCCTTCTCATCTCTTGTCTCCTCTTCCCCCGATACCAGAGCTCCTGGTTTTGAGGCCTTTAGAATTTGGGCGTGACAGCAGTGGTGGCCTCCACCAGTTCTCAGGTCGTCAGATGTAGACTACATCACAGCACTGGCTCTCCTGGCTGTCCAGCTGGCATCCCATGAGACTCTGCCCCATACTGCATGAGCCGATTCTCTTGTACATGCTATGGGTTCTGTTTCAGCAAAGAACCCTGGCTAATAATAGCTTATAAACAACGTAAATTTATTTTGTATAGTTCTGGAGGCTAGGAGTCTAAGAATAGCATGCTGCATGGTTGGGTTCTGGGGAGGACCCTCCTCCAGTCTGCATATCACTGAATTCTGACTGTATCCGCACAGAGCAAGCAGAAGGCTAGAAGTCACTGTACAACAGCACCAATCCCATCCGTGAGGGCTCTCCTCTCATGACCTAGTAACCTCCAAAGGCCCTATTTCCTAATATTATCACATGGAGGGTTAGGATGTCAACATATGGATTTTGAGGAGAATCCATGGATTCCCATAAAAACCCAGGACAGTAAAAGATTCAGGCAAGATCACATACTTAGCTGGTGGCAGTACAAGGACCTACATTCCAGGCCCCTGACTCCAGCCCCAGTCTTCCTCCTGTAGGCATGCTGTGTTTAGGAGGAAACCACAGCACTCGTGGTTAATGGCTGAGTACGGGGTGTTGTGTTGGGGTGAGTAGACCCTTGGCTGACACAAATTGCACTCACTGATAAGAAAGCTAGGGGTGATCACTGAACACGTTCAGCGAGTGGGTGTATCATCCAGTTCTACTGTGAGTGACAAAGGGAGCCTCTTTAGTCTCCAATGTACCTTTCCCCTGTCACTCTGAACCTCTTCTCCAAGACACACCAGAGAGTATTTTTTTCTTCTTATCATACCCATTAGGTTTTCTCTGAACTAATTTGCCATTTTTTTTAAATAGGTAATATATGTTCTTTTAATCCTTCTATATATGCCAGGTCCTATGTTACACACATGTAAGCCTCAGAACACCCCATCAAGTAGGTTCCATGATTTCCCCTAAGAGGACAACAAAGCTATGAGAGGTTATATAAGGTCCCCAAGGTCCTAGAGCTAATTAGGTGGAGCTGGAATTTTAACTATTGGTTCATCAGATTCTAAGGCTTGTGCTCTTCACCATTATCCTAAACTCCCTGGATGGAGACCCATCAAAAGTCACAGTTCTCTTCCTGTGATGAAGTCACCCTGCCCTGTTTCTACCTTCCTACACAATACCCTGCCTGCTCCTACCCGCATAGATGAAGATTTTCTTCTTGTAGCATTATGAAATGATTTTAAAAAAACCAAACCCCCTACAGAACAAAAAACAAATCTTGATTCAAAAAAGCAGATATATTCCCTAAAACCATTTGTTGCTCTGCAGAGTTTGTTCCATCTCAAGAAAATGTGAACTTATTGGGAGTCCTTAGTATCTGTAAGTCAGGCCCAGTTTCCCACGGTTACTTTCGATGACTGGCTTTGATTTCAGAGCTGAATCCCAACTTCAAAAGGCAAAACTCAAGACCAGAAATTCCAGGCATCAATTTTTCAAAATCAATCAAAACAAGTCCCTCTCACGTCTTAACCTTTAATATTTATTTCAGTTGGCCCTCTGAGGACTACTTCTTTTATTGAATTTATTCTACTAAATGTTGACAAAAGGGAACATATTAAGGTTCAATTGCTGTTAAGGCAATCAACACATTTAAGAAAAAAATAAAAAGTGTAGAAAGTTAATAAAATTATTTTACTACTATCAAATATTTCCCCCAAACAATTCACAACTCTTATTGCCATTAATTAGCTCAGTACTTCCATCCTAAACTAAAGTATTAAAGAACCAGGAATTTGGCAAAACCCAAATCTATTTTCTAGGGCCTTAGCTCTCCCTTGTGTATAAAAACGGAAATGCAGCTTGCTAGAAATTTTTGCCCCAGTAAATCTGATGACCCAATTTTAAAAGCTAAAACGCCATCTGAAAAAAGATGAAAAGGTCTATTTTTACAAGTCATCTTATAATAAAGAGAAAGGAAATATTAAAGCAAAAAACAGGAACAAAACATTAAAAGTATTATACAGAGTGTGCTTTAGAAAATAAAGGACCAAGAACAAAAAATCTTGCCAGTATAAAATATTTTAGGAGAAAAGTATCTCCCAGAATTACTAACACTTTAAGCTAAAATACAGCAGAGAGATTCCAGCCCCGGTCTCTGATTTCAGGCTGGATCATACTTAATCCAACCCAAACAGAGGAGATGTAATCTTGTTTCCAAGATGTCTAGAGAGAAAAACCTACAGTCTACCTCTTCATTCGTGGAGGAAATACTTTATTTCTCATTATATAGTTCAAATATTTTGTTCAAATACAATTTTTTAAACCTTCCTTCATGAAATACAATTTTTAAAGCCTTCTTTTAAACCTTTAAACCTGTTCCCAGTTCTTTTTGACTGATTTTCCATGATTTGGAAAATCATATCTTTTTCCAGGTAGTGATTAGCAATCTGGTTGCCTGTGATGACACACGGACTAAAGGAGCTTAACTCATATTTGCATCCTGGTGTGATGTAGCTTCTTAAGGCAACAAGTAAACTCCAAGGACAGGTATCACATTTTACTTTACCAATTGGTTTTCTCCACTACAAACCTGGGTAAGAGGCAGACCCCCTCAAATCTTTTTAGTGGTCAGCAGATATGATTATGGGGACCCCATTTGGGCCTACGAGTCATGAGAAACTCAAGTTCTCATCTGGTGATGGACTGGTCAAGGCAAAGGGTTCATTTAGACTCAATGGCTTCTGGAACTTGCTGTTCTATGAAGAGATTGCAAGACGTGAGGGAGTCTCTTCACCATCACTTACACAGCATTCATCAGGGCTGAAGTGCATAAGATATTATGAAACAAAAGGCATCTTCCTTCAGCACCAGGAGCTCATGTGATCAGTGTTCCAAAAGAAAGCGTCCACATAGTCAACTGTATGAGCCCCACTGCAGACAGATGATGCCATGGAAAGGTCATAAGAGACACTAGCAAATAAGAGGGACTTGAAAAAATTATAGTCTCAAGACATTAGATCCATTGTGAGGCAAAGGCATCCTCTCCAAAGTCCATTCTCTCCACTGGCTGGCAATTGCATATTATCCAGAGCACATAATCTAGATTGCATTCCAATTACCTTCAAAGTGCTATGGGGCAAAAATCACTCATGCAGCAATTACACAAATTCAGGGATATCACAAAATGTTTTAAGGAAGGGGAGGAGTCAGAAGTTGGCAAGAGGACCAAAGGAACAGGAAGAATTTCAAGGCATTTAGAAAATCATCCTCAGTCCGCTTTTTAGCTCTGCAGTCACCCAACTTTGCAGAGTTGTGTTATGATGCTAGAACCGTCACAGCCAGTGTGTGGGTAGCTGAAGTTAAACCAAAGAACCCTGCCCCAGTGGGCTCATCAGAAATCTCTGCTAATTTAGGTAGGGAAAATGCCTGCTCTTGCACATAGAGAAGCAAAGATGTTTTTCTAAGAAATTGTCAAGATGAGTCGATTCTTGTGTATGCGCACACACATGTGATATGTAATACAGCTCTGTTAACTTGGGTACACCAGGGAAAAGCTTCAAAATAGTAACAGAATGTTTTTAACCATATTAATTTCTCCTCCATACTTTTTATAGGGGCTGTCCCCTGTTTAGGTCAGCGACCCATTTCCTTGAGGAGAATCTAATGCAAAGACAAAACAGACAAATAAAACCTTTGACTCTCCAAATAGGATTGTGGGCTCCAGACCCTACAGCAATCCAAATTAGGCATCACTGGCAGTAGAGTTCCTTCAGTTCCACAGACTCTTCACAATCAGAGACAAGCTTGGCAGACGGGCACCCCCAGAATGACACTGGAAGCCACAGTGCAGAGCCTGAGACTTGGGACACACAGTGGCTGCCTGACAGTGAGGCAAGGAAGTGAGTCTTCTCCATGGAGGGAGAAGTAAAGAGAACCACAGGGAAGAGACTGGGCCTGCAGGTATTGCTACCTGTTGTAAAATAAGGAATCTGTCTGGTCTTTGTCCTGGGTTCTTGGCATTTCCTGAGGTGACTGGTGACAAGACCCTAGATGGCTTCACATGACGGGGGACTGGTCATCAGGAGTACCGAGCACTAGAGAGTTGGACTTTGAGCCAGTCTGGCCCCACAGGAGAACAGAGAGGTGGAGAGTGATTTCGATCCTGTGACCAATGACTTATTCCATCCTAGTTACATTATGAAGCTCAGTATAGACTCTGGACACACAAGCTCAGTGGCTCTGGGAGAGTGAGGTACCCCAACTCCATGAGCAGAGGGCAGGGGAGCTGAGTTCCCTCCCAGACTGTGTCCTCTGCCTCTCTTCACGTGGCTCATCCCTTTGATTATACACTTCATAATGAAACCGTGCAAGCGCCAGAGGTACCTTTCCAAGTTCTGTGAGTCATTCTAGCAAATTATCAAACCCAAAGAGTTCATGGGAATCCTTGAATGTATAGCCAGTCAGAAGTACTGGGGACCTAGGGACCACAAAGTGTGAAGTAAGGGCAGTCTCATTAAGGACGGAAGGGTTTATGTTACATTAACTCCAGCTAGGTAGTGCCAGAATTGAACCACAATTGGGGTTGACACAGAATCCTTCCCTTTGAGGATCCAAACCTAGGGCGAAGTGGAGAACAAGAAAGTGAGGCACTAAAAATGCTCACAGGTGGATTTCCTAGGAAGCTTATAAAGTTTGGGCTTCATACAAGCTCCTCCCAATGCTCGGGAAGGGCCCTCATTGTGTTCATGTATTTTTACGAAGTTTGTAAATTTAAGACATTTTTGAATTGTTTTAAAAAGCTCCAGGACCCATCCAACCATCAGATTCTAGAAAGCTTCAAATTTGACCACTCCCTGGGGGAAAGTTAGCAACTGTTGAGGAAGGAAATCCGTTATATTCTAGGACAATGTGGGGAAAGCAGCCAAGAGCTTGCAGACTCCCAAAGAGAGAGTGCTCCCAGTTGCTAACTTGCCTGTTTTCCTGACCAGGGGGTAAGCGGGTCTGTCTCTTATTAGACCTGCTTACCTCCTGGTCAGGAAAACAGGCAAGTTAGCAACCAGCAGCCCTGTGAGACCACAGAGGCCAGGGTCTCATGAGGCACCTGAATGCAGAAATACTGCCAACTAGGGCCTGTGGCTAGGACCTCAGCCTGCAAAAGCACCTATCACCAGCGTCTATCTTGAGATCAGCTAACACCAAAGACATGTAAGTTTCTTCAATGGAAACAATGTCAAGGCAACTTACAATACTTTTTTAAAAAATGGACCTGTGTATGAAATTGTGATCTTCCTCATTAAAAATAAAAATAACATTATGACTATAGAAAAAAAGTTTGAATTCGTCCAACTACACAGATTCTCTAATGGACACTGGGAATTTTTAGCATACTGATTACAAAATAAAACCTGTTTGTGATGAAACTCTAACAAAGACTTGCAAAGAAAATGGCCATATCTCCTCAATGTAACCTGTGTGAGGAGGCAGAAGGCCACTAGGTATTCACCAAAATCTCCTTTTCCTGGGCTCACAGCCAGACCATATTTCCCAGTCTCCCTAACAACTGGAGTGGCTACACAACCAAGTTGTAGCCGATGGAATGTGAGCAGAAGTGACATGCAACTATTCAGGCAGGGCCTACTGGAATTCCACACCACCACACCATGTTGTTTTCCCCATTTGGTAGAGATGACCAAGCTGGCAGAGGCTCTGTCAGCCTGGATCCCTGAACCACCCCATGGAGAACAGCTGCTCTCACCAAGGAGAAGCACCCTCTATGGCCTTTTATGTGAGTGAGAAACCAAGTTTTATTTATTTTTTTAATAGGTCTATGGAAAGGGCATGTGAGGTCCATCTGTTGCAGCAGTGAATATTACCCTTCTCTATACTCTCATGAATCAATACAGTGCTAATTCAATTGGCAATCAATGGACACTTAACTATTTGCACACTGAAGTCCTAAATTCTAACAAGAGACAGACCCGTTTACCCTCTGGTCAGGAAAACAGGCAAGTTAGCAACTACCAAGAATACTGGGCTCTGCGCCTATGGCTCAACAGGCTAAGGTGCCAGCCATGTACACCCGAGCTGGCGGGTTCGAATCCAGCCTGGGCCTGCCAAACAACAATGATGGCTGCAACCAAGTAATGGCCGGGCGTTGTGGCGGGCACCTGTAGTCCCAGCTACTTGGGAGGTGGAGGCAAGAGACTCACTTGAGCCCAGGAATTGGAGGTTGCCGTGAGCTGTGATGCCACTGCACTCTGTGACAGCTGGAGGCTCTGTCTCAAAAAAAAAAAGGAAAAAAAGAATACTGGGAAACTGTGACGGCAAGATAAAGGGGATCGCAGAAATGTTCATTCTAGAATGAACGTGAGCATGTAAACATTTTATGCATGGGGCTATGATGCTAAAGACAGGAAAAAAAAATAATGTCCTGTTCATCCTAGGGAAAAGAATTAAGGACAGTGATGAGCAGCTATAGGGAAAGAGGGTTCCATTCAAAAGGAGGAAGAGCTAAAAATCAGAGCTAACCGTGAACTAAAGGGACCATACAGACAAAAACGAAGTGTGTTTTCTTTCAGGGTTGGCCAGTCTCTTGGCATGGGGACTGCAGAGAATCTGATTTAAGCAAAGGCTGGGCAGTGGTTGCCCCATTCAGCTGCCTTCCAATTCTGGGATTCTATGTATCTCCGATGCCTCTGCCAAGCAGGCTTTGTACAACATTGCCAGGAAAAAGAAGAATTATTTTAGCCCTGTTAAAGCATTTCTTACACAACAGTCCTTGCCAAACTCCCTTTCAAGGCTGTGCTGGCTGGGTTCACTCAACATGTTAAATCATAAGGCAGTAGAGAACATTTCTTCACACCCAGGACCCTGAGAAGCCCTGAATATCCATTTATATCAAAAAGCTTAACAGGCTGGTATTAAATAGGACTGCTGGGGATGAACAAACAAACATATGACAGTAAGCATCTATTTTGAATGCTCAGGCCATGGGGCGTTCTGGTTCAGGACATGTCCCACTTACCAGCAAGTTGCCACTTCAGACCAAATATAGACATAAGCTTTTCAGAAGAGTAGATTACTAAATGATACATTACAATAAAGCTGTACTGAGAATAGTTTTATCCTTCTTGGAGGGCTTCGTATGTTGCAAGGTACTTTAGGGTTAACATTATAAAAATCCACAGTGTCGTTTTGTAAAACAAACTAGTTTTCCATTTTTAGATGCCTATATTGTAAGTAGAAGAAGTCTACCAAATACACAGAAAAGAGAAAGGCGACCCTAAACATCACCAGAAAGTTACTAGCCTTCCCCTTTCCTCTTATAAGGTCATACTTTTCCTTTTCATGAACATTTACTGAGTTATCTACTGTGTGCTGAGCACAGCACTAATCTTCAGCAATGAAAAAGAGAAAAGAATTAGGTATCTTGAACCTAAAAACTTTCTAAGATTCATAATGCTGTTTTTCTTAAGAACAATTCCTAATGACTATAAAAAAGATAGGTTTGGTTACATTCTTACCCAATAAACACATTCATTTTGCTTGTCATGTCTACAGATTATACACATCTAAGATTGACTTTAAACCCCAGCCTAGATTATTGCTGTCTCATCTCCTGTAATAATATTCCAGGTATTTAATTTATTGCTTACATAAAAGAGTAAAGGGAATAGAAGTTACCTGAGCGCAGAAATGAATATTAGACAAACACAATTATAAAATGAATCTTAATTCTACAACTACAACCTCAATAGCGAAATAAAGAAAATTCTTAAAATTATATTCTGTAGCCCCTCACATGGATCATTTGACTGGAAATGACAGTAAAACAAACACACACGAGTCATATCTTATATGCCGTTGCTCAACCCTAAATATGAATGATGTTCTGTTAGTCTCTCTTCTCAGAGTCACAGAGACTTTAATCTTTTCAAAATTCAAGTCACATCTCTCTCATCACCCAACATCCTGAGTAAATCACACCCCAAGTGGTGCCGAGACCTGTCTGCCTTTGACATCCAGTCTCAAAATAATTCCTATTGCCTTTCTACCCACCTACTTACTTATGGCCTAGGTCCTGAAATCCATGTTTCACAAAGCTTGGAAATTGTATTCCCTTTTGACAAAATGAACAACTCCCATATAACAGCTTCCGTTTTGTTTGGGTTTCACCCACCTGCACTTCACATTTATGGGCCTGGCCCGGAATGCACAGCCCAGGTTGCTCTGCCTTAGGTACTAAGTCTGTTCCTAATAGTGGGAAGTCGAGGGAAACCTTCAAATGAAAGATTCGCATGGGCCGCCACACTCCTGGGAGCATTTTGGTATTTCTGTGCTCTCCAAGGAGCATTCTGAGATTTCAGTCCCTAGTCAAAATAAGACATCACCATTTTCCAAAGGGAAAAGGAACCCAAACAAACTCCAGAATAACATTTCCAAACATCAGTAACCTGAGTCCCAGGTCCCTGTCTGCCTGCAACGGACAGATCAGATGGAGCCGAAATCAGGCACCTCAATGCACCAGCACCCACTGCTTCTCTTCCTTCTAGCCAGCTGTGTGTCCTGCGCAGTCATGTCACCTCTCTGGGTCTCAATTTCTTTGTCAGAGCAAGAGACTACAAAGGCACCTTCCAGCTCTGAATGTGCTATGGGTCCATGAAATAACAATGCAGTTAGAAAACTCTGCTGTCCCCGGACTCTCTCCGCAGGCCTTGCAAAGGTAAAACCCTGATTAAGATCATAAAATGAGAGGGAACAATTAAAAAGATCTCTAAGGTGCCCTTCCACATTTTGACTGTCAGTTGGAGAGAGTGAGGCATGACCAGGCAATTGGTCATAAAACATTAGTGGGTCTCACAGCTCTCATAACCCTGTGCTTCCAATGACCAATCTGCTCTCGCAAGAAATTCTTCATGGCATTTTTTTCTAAGCACCGTCTTGCAATGCGCAATGACTTGCCTGCAATAGCAGCATGACTTCTGTATTCAACAGCCCCTTCCCTTTGATTGGCAACTCATCCTCCTTACAGAATTCCATCTCTAGGCCCCTGGTTTCTCTAAGCCAACAAGAACACTCCACCCAGGCTTGGCACCCGTAGCACAATGGTTACCGTGCCAGCCACATGCACCAAGGCTGGCAGGTTCGAACTCAGCCCTGGCCAACTGAACAACAATGACAACTGCAACAAAAAAATAGCCTACATTGTGGCAGGCGCCTGTAGTCCCAGCTACCTGGGAGGCTGAGACAAGAGAATCGCTTAAGCCCAAGTGTTGGAGGTTGCTGTGAGCTGTGATGCTACAGAACTCTACCCAGGGTGACATAGTTAGACTTTGTCTAAAAAAAAAAAAAAAAAAAAAAAACCAAAACACTCCACCCAACAAGGGCAATGTTTGAAAAGCCACACTTACCCTTAGCCACTGCTTCTCTGTGAGGGCATCACTATAGTCCACGTCACGGCGCTGGCGAGACCCCCTCCCAAATATCTTCTCTTCCTCTTCTTCACACGTAAGCCTTTCTACTTCAGCGTCATCCTTAATAATCCAGGAGGGCAGCTCATCTTCTTCCATTAAACGGGGCTTGCGCTTCGGATTCCGGGCGTCTTCCCTCCTCCGGTCCATGTCCATACGCTGGAGATATTAACAAAAGTGTCACCGTAGGGAAATGGCTTTCTGCATGGTAGAGTCTTCAGCGTACCTACAACTTCCTCCAGTTGTCTCTGACAGCCACAGGGTCCCTTTCTCCCTCTCATCCTAGTTGAGTTGTTCTAGCTCATTCCTAAAGGGGAGCTGATTCCATAAAGCCAAATGCCTTCCCTTCCTCTACACCCATCTTTGAAAATCTATTAGTACATTAAAAAAAGTAATCTTTATGAATTTTTTTTAGGTAATAGTAGGGAAATTGGGAATGCATTTTAAAAATATGAGCTCTGGCTATATAATTTGTTGCTTCCCTGGAAGAAAAATGCTCTTGGAACATGTACAAGAAAATGCTCATTAAGAAAATTAACTTTTGGCTCGGCGCCTGTGGCTCAATGGACTAAGGCGCCAGCCACGTACACCTGAGCTGGCGGGTTCGAATCCAGCCCGGGCTGCCAAACAACAATGATGGCTGCAACCAAAAAACGGCCGGACGTTGTGGCGGACGCCTGTAGTCCCAGCTACTTGGGAGGCGGAGGCAGGAGACTCGCTTGAGCCCAGGAATTGGAGGTTGCTGTGAGCTTTGGTGCCACAGCACTCTATCCAGGGTGACAGCTTGAGGCTCTGTCTCAAAAAAAAAAAAAAAAAAAAAGAAAATTAACTTTTATTCAACAGGGCTCATGCTTTCAATTAAATAATCAGTAAAGAAAAAAAAAAAAAAAAACCACAGTGACCCAAGGTTATTGGTACAGAAGAGCCACCTGTGGGTGAAGATGTGGAAGGAACATAAATGGCTTGATTAATAAGATGGTTGCAAATGTAGTAAATTTTCAAACTCATCATGGGCACTGTGAGAGGAATGCTCCTCAATTTTCTACCTTTTGAAAGTTGAGCTCTTACGAAAACATTACACCTCAGAGGTAACCTCAACTCACTGATCTAGTTATAAGTGAAGTGGCTTTCCACACACTTAGTTCTCCACGTCTTCCTCTCTTTTTAAAAATTCAGTTCACCTGTAAATACACTAAGTGCTGCATATTTGGCTTTAATCTATAAACAATCTGATAGATTACATAAAGAGTTAATAAAACTGCCACTGAATTTCCATACACATCAGTTACATATATATGTATACATATATTATATATTATGTATCACTAGCTAGATGTTTCATTTCCAAAACCAAACAGAACATTCATCGTTACATTATTTACCTTTTCCCTCTTCCCTCGGTTCTACCGTACTGACACAGAGAGTCAGTATAATTTTTTCTTAAAGGCTAAGACTGATAAAATGCAAATGAAGTATCTACTGCTGAAACCCAAATATGTCCTCTGGAACCAATTTAAAAATTAGAGGTCAGGTCAGAGCCCCGTAAGCTATGTTTCTTCAACACTTTTGGAAATCATTATGTTCCCAGAATCGGGTAGGCTTGGGGCATGGTGAAGTCCCATTGGTAGATAAATGTGGTCATCCTACTCTGTCATATGCTATAGTTAGCTCACGACACTCTGCTTCCATCCTGCCTTCTAATGCTTTGGTATCAGAAACAGGACCCACCAAACTTTCATTATTAGCACACAGAGGAGGCCTCGTTTCTAAGAGGATCTAAAGAGGCACTTCATGAGGCAACCTCCTAATGGTGATTAAATAGGTAATAAGAAAAAAAGTTATTTTGTTAATGTCCTACACTGAGATGACAAAATACTGCCACTTCAGTTTTTGGTTATACTGCTGCTATAATATTACTACTATTATCTATCCCAAAGCCTGTAGCATGAGTGTGTGTTTGTCCACAATTGAGAAAATAAATCTTTTCTGATATAAAAGCATATTATACACTTGCTTTTTCTTTGAGGAATGGTAGATGCAATTAAATAAGTTAAGCTTAAAGTCTTAATGAAGTCATGTCTCCCTAGAGCTTTCTATCTGCAGAATACCAATATAGAATCTCAAGTCACTACTTCAAGAAAAAGTCTATAGATTCTACATAAACACATTTGTCTTGAGAATGGCTTATAAGTTTAATACTTACAAGTCAAATAATTTAAAAAATAATTTTCAAAATCCCTGCCTTTGTTAGAGAATATAGCATCTAACAACATAAGGATTGTGTGTTAGCAAAATGTTTCAGAAACCTATCTTGAGCTGTCAAAGACCTTTTTAAGTAAAATTCGTGAGTAATCAGTATGAATGATAACTTTTCCTGAAGTCAAATTTTTAGAAGGAGAAAGCTAGACAATATGTAAAATAAAGGTTTTATTTTAAAGAAATAAAACCTACTTATCTTATAATAATATCTACTTATTTGGTATTGTTTAACCACAGTGCCTCTGATATAAAATCAAATAAGTTTATATTAGTTTTACAGAAAGAACTAATTCTCTTGTAATAATGGACAAAGAAATTTAAGTATTTAAAATCCAAAGATTTATTCTAGCTCACATTCTTGTTTCTCACTAGACTTTTTAAATATGAATAGCTGGCACAAATTCAAATTTTATTTCCTGCCCCCTGGTGGAGGTGCTAATGAACGGTGAATTGGCCAAAGGCAGGCAGTGGATTAGATTTTTTAAAATCAAACCAAACCAAAAATCTGTATAATCTCCCACACAGATGCCAACCTTTAAGAAACAAGCAGAAAATTCACAAAACCAACGTGCCTATGAAAAAAAGTTTTCCCTTTTTTTCACCTGTTACATAAATATAATCCCAAGTTAAAAGAAGGCTGTGGTTTGGATACACATTCGAATTTTTTCTGAAGCATTCAATTTCTGAAAACACCCAACCCAAAAGTAAGGGAGGATAAGTGCTCTTTTCCCTTGACTTCAGGGTGGCTGATGGAATGCTCCATCTAGGAGCCTAATCTAATTTGTATCATGGTAGGCACTTTATCCTCTCCTGCGTTTGGAGAGTGTATGAGGCTACAGCAGTGCTGAGTTATTGCCAATCAGTGATCATCAACCAGTGAAGCTGTGAGGGCCTCTTGCCTGGGTGTTTCCCGGTAATTTACATTTTAATAATTTCCTAAAGGAGCTGCACTATGTCTGTTTCTGATGTGCATGACCTGACCTCCCTAAATAGAGAATGCTGTAATCTACGTGGTGACTGACAGTATGGGTTAAGACACTTAGATTTTATGAATGTCTATGTTGACCGTGCTGTTACACCTTTCTTACTGACATTCTCAAATGACTCTGCCTGCGTAGGGTGGCTCCTTTGGAGTGTGAGCTACAAGGGGTAGAATCTATCTCAGGTTAGGCATTGAGGAGTTATTCCTGTGGCCACCTGGATTTTCCTGAGAAGGAATTAATTGTCTTTTATTGAGAATCTTTATACACAATCAGTGCTCCCTAGGCAGAAAATCACACATAGAAAAACAAAAGTCACGTAAGTGTCCACACAGCTGGAGCTCTATTCTTCAAGACTGTCTAGGCTAAAAAGGTGAAGACTGCAAACTCCTAGGTCATATTTGGCCCACGGTTGTGTTTTATTTGGCCTGCAGTGTTACATACTTGTTTTTGAAAAAATAAATCTTTAGTTGTAAGCATTTTGAAATCCAGAGACTACTCATAAAAACCTAGATTTCCAGCTTCTCTTGAAAATTTGTACCTCTGGCTACATGGGCCTCACATTTCAATCTGGTACTTTTGTCCCCTTTAGACAAAACTTCTCCAGTCCATCTAACCCTGTCCACTTGCTTCACTTAATTACTTATCTGAGATTTGAAGCTGTTCAAATTTGGGACCTCTGATTTTCGGGTTCTGAAGCATTCAGCCACCAAAGTTATAGTTTTCGTTCATCTGTTCTCTCCACCATCAGGCTAAATGCCTTTGATAATGACCAAAGTGGCTAAAGATACCTGAGGGAACCTCTTAACTTTATACATCCTGATCTATCTGGACATCTTCACAAATCCTGCAATTTTGCAAGCATCACTGTTCATTCAATGAATATTTACTGAGAAACTACTATGTGCCAGGGACTGTTCTGGCCATTGGAGATACGGAGGTAAATGAGACAGCTATAGAAAATGCCTACAGAATGCAGCAAATATCACTTCTGGGACCCTCCTCTAGCCAAGGGGCTTGCTGCTGATAAACACTGGCTTGTAGCAGGCATCACACATAGATCAAATTCCGGTTTCAGTAAAATTATAGGGGCTACATATTCTAGAACATCAAGGTTGAAACCAGGGACATCCAATCCAAACCTGGTATTCCAAGGTTCTTTTATACCTGGTTTGTATTAGTGAAATGCAACCTGTTTTAATCTTTAAATGAAGGATCCTACTTGCTCAAGCATGCTCTTGTCAACAATTAGAAGAAGCACACCTATGTTATTTTTGCTGTTGCTCCCCACCTGTTCCCACAGGGAGCATAGTTGCTTTGATCCAGTAAGGAGGCTAAGGTAGAGTTATAAACCTAAATGCCTAAGGAAGCCAGGTGGGTTTCCTCAAGGACGCTTGCCTGGGATTAGAAACAAACTGGGAGGAGAGGGGTCAGTGGTCAGCCGTGGACCACATGGCCTGTCCAGAGGGTGCAGTTGCACTCAGCTCTGACCAACATTTCCACACAGTGATGTGGGCCTGGCATTGCCTGATCTCATTTCTCAAGAGAAGCCAGAAATCAGGATTCTTTCTATGTTGGCAACAAATGGGATATTTAAAAAAAACACACACTGAGTGGGCCAAACAAAATATGTCTGCAGGCTAAATGCAGCCAGTTTGCAGCCTCTACACTGAAGGAAAGGCATGGGTTTCACAAAGGCAGTTCTGCCAGGGCACAGAGGCTCCAGACATCCTGGTTAACAGAAAAAGGCGCAGAGGAATAGGACATTTGTTCTCATGATTTTCTACATTACCATAAAAAGATCGAATTCTTCTTCTCTTCGAGCAATCATTTGGTTCAGAGTCTCGTCATCCGGTACTTCATCTTCTTCCTGGGGTTAAAAACAAAGTGATTTAACAGGCTTTAGGGGAGAGGCTGGGCAGCTGGGGCAAGGTACAGACAAGGAAAGCAAATCTTCCCCCCGGAAGGGTCCCGTTTCCCAAGCCAGAAAGAAAACGGAAAGGTTGCTGAGCTTAGTACTTGCTGTGATTGTTTTATAAGCTATTGAAATGATCTTCCCAGAGCAAAATCTGTTCAGGGAGGAAACGTGGCACATTAAAAGAAATACTGGCTCTCCTGGGTGTGTATCTTGATTCTGTTACTTTTAAAACAAGTTACTTAATATCTCCCCGCCTCAACGACTTCATCTGTCCAATGGATGTGACATCTACTTTACAGGAGGGTGTAAGATTTAAATAAGGAAGTCCACATTATAAAATGAAACTAATTCTTTAAATTTTATTTATCTTATCCTCAAAAGGTAAAAGCCTTACAAAAAACATGAGAATGTGAAACCTTGTGACTAGGCACAGAATAAGACAATAAAAATCATATATATGTGCCAAATACATGGCTGCTAAGATATGGTTAGTCGGGCAGCGCCGGTGGCTCAAAGGAGTAGGGCGCCAGCCCCATATACCAGAGGTGGTGGGTTCAAACTCAGCCCCTGCCAAAAAATAAAAAAATATATGGTTAGCCCATGTACTTGCATGGGCATTATTACTAATGTTTAGATCAGGTACTGGGACAAAAGGTATCGATAACAGAAAATAATTTACAATAAAGTACAGAGAACAATTTTTACAATAAAGTAGAGAGATCAATTATTATTATTATTGCAGTTTTTGGCCGGGCCCGGGTTTGAACCCACAACCTCCAGTATATGGGGCCGGTGCCCTACTCCTTGAGCCACAGGCACCGCCCATAGACAGAACAATTATATAAGAGCTAAAACTCTTGTTTTTTAGAAATGTTATGCTATAACTTCCACACTTTTAAAAATGATTTTAGAAGTTGGGCACATACTACAGGACTTACCTTTCAAAATTATTTTTATCACATGCGAGTGGACTTGTTAAAAATCAAATGGGGAATTTCAGTGTGTCAATGGAGGAAAGAAAGGGGAAAACACAGAACTTCAAACATCCAATTTCACAAATCCTATGTTCAAACGGAGGCAACTTGTTTTAGAAAAAGACTATGAGTGTACTAGCGGCTTAAATGAGATGACTACGTCAGTTCCTAAGATAATGTCTTTCGTGCTATAGGAATTTAATAAATGTTGAAAATGAATGTAATCCAATAAAGAAAAAAGCCTGATTCAAGATAATAATTACTTACGAAAAACCTATATTCTGGTTCTCTTGTAGACTGATTAAAGTCAATTTGTCTAAATATTACATTTTATGTGACAAAGACACGGACTAGTTGCGAGTGGGCTTAGACCTCATGGTACAAAGCATTGAGTTAACACACCCTCTGATGAACACCCTCCTGCTGTGCCTGCCCTCTTCCTAGAGCCACATTACCCTCTCATCACTTGCGCAATGGAAGTCGTCCACATTTCCATGTCCAAGATGAAAAGATTATCCCAAGAAGCCTGTCCATGTTAACCTGACCTTCGTGGAAAATCAAATGGCTGGACAGTGAATGAGTACGTCAACTGTGGTGATGATGGTGGTCTATACTGCCCTGAATAGTTAGGACTGGAGCCCTTGACTATAGTCTCTTAGTGTCCTCATAAACAGGCCACCCAGAAAATGATAATGTTTGTATGATGTGCTGATGGCCCAGGAGTGGGATGGAACCTCAGCAAGGCTGTTGAAAGCTAGTGGTGTTTGTCAGGGGGATTCGACTCTAGGCCACACCTGGAGGCCCTCTGACCTGGGCAAGATGAAGAAAGAGAATGTCCCCGCAGCTTAGGGGGGCTGGAAAACTCCAGGCTCCCTCGCACTTCTTCTAACCCAGGTCAGGTACTAATTTCACAAGGCCTACATAAAACAAATAGGCAAAAGTGTTGAGTGTTTCTTTCTTTGGTAGAGAGCCATGGCATCACAGGTCAGTAAAAATGTTGAGGAGACGACTGGCTGAGTATCAGCCCTGCCCTCACCTGCTTTGTGACAGTAAATATCTTTCCCATATTGGGTTTACGTTTTTGAACTGTACAAGTGCATAAATGAAAGCAAAACAAAACAAAAAAAAAACCCTGAAAATTTAAGTCTTTATCTGTATCAGATATTCTCTTTCAAGAATCAGAAATGGTGAATTATTTAAGATAAAAAATATTCAAATACATGTAGCTGTGTGAGTGTATCCATGTATGTAATTTTCATCATTTTCATGAAACTCAATGGATAACTAATCAAATATGTAAGACCGTCAAATAAGGAGGCATAATACAAAAGTACTCTTCAGTTTGCAAAAGGGTTCATTTCAGGATTCCTTTAAATATCAAGCTCTACTTCACATTTAGATTCATTTCAAAAAAAAATAGTACAGACGGTCCTTAACGATGATTAGACTTATGATTTTTCAACTTTCTGATGGTGTGAAAGGGATATGAATTCAGTACACTCCTCAACTTAAAATTGGGGCTATGTCCTAATATTTTGGATTTCACATTGGGTTTATTGGGATGTAACCCCACTGTAATTTGAGAATCATCTGTATATAGGACCTTGAAGAAAATTTAGATGACAATTTATAGAAGACTTCAAAAACATCCTATGTAAGGCAAAATCAAACTCTAATATATGCAATAAAAATAGTATTCCACATGAATATGTGAGGCAAACTTACTCTTCACTTTATAAGTAGGAGTACACAAAAAACATACATTCATCACCAGCCAGTTTCATGATGAGAACTGGTGCTAGTATTCGTAATTTGCTAGACTATATAAATGTGTTTTCAAATCTATTTCAAATCCATTTTGGAATGAATATTTATATAAAATTACTAAAATTGGCAATAAAAAAAAAAATACAGGCTCAGTGCCTGTAGAGCACTGGCCACATACACTGAGGCTGGCAAGTTCGAATCTGACCCCTGCCTGCTAAACAACAATGACAATTGCAACCAAAAAATAGCCAAACGTTATGGCAGGCACCTGTAGTCCCAGTTATTTGGGAGGCTGAGGCAAGAGAATCCGTTTGAGCCCAAGAGTTTGAGGTTGTTGTGAGCTGTGATGCCAAGGCACTCTATCGAGGGTGACATAGTTGAGACTCTGTCTCAAAAGAAAAAAAAAATGCAAATGACAACCCAAAGTTCCCCTAGATACATGTAATCAATGCACTGCTCCTATAATCTGGGCAAATAAGACTGCAGAACCAGTATTTTTCTCAGCCTCTGGTTAGCTCTGAAAGAACAATGTGTAGTAGAGGTTAATATCACCCTTTCCAAGTGCAAATATAACCGAATGTACTAAAGACAGATGTGAAGTCCTGTCCTATAGAAGCGTGAAAGGGCTGTGTCCTCTGATCAAAAGGCAACAGAGACAGAGGGCTCTGCAGGAGGAATTTAGAAAAGGCAAGGAGGGTCCCTTCCAGCTTTGTCTTGTCTCAAGGGCTGAGCGTCTTCCCTGCAGTTCCGCATCTGCCCTACAGGCGGCAGCATCGGCAGTACAATAGCAGCTGGTTGTACCTCCCCGGGAAAACTGAGCATCACAGGTCAAGCCTTGAGGTCCCTCTAGCAACAGCTTTTACCATACTCCTTTGGATAATTTTCAGAGACTTTCTATGCTTGGGATCTAAAACAGCGGCTAATTTATTCATTTTAATTAACAGCAGCCCAAGAAGTTCCTTAAAAGAACAAAGGGGTCATTCTTAGTCCTTCAAAGACAAGAGGTCACTGTTCCATTTCATAAACTTGGGGCTTTCTGCAATACCTCATTTTCCTCTTCGTGTTCCAATATGGCCTGCAAGAACGCCCTCCGCTCGTGGCTTGAAGACTTTTGGTCAAACATGCCTGCCTGGATCACTTTCTGATCCACATTCAGCTTGTATTTTGCGGCCGCGAGGATCTTTTCCTCTACGCTGTTGACGGTGCACAGCCGCAGCACCCGGACCTCGTTCTGCTGCCCGATGCGGTGGGCTCGGTCTTGGGCCTGCAGATCCTGTTTGGGGAAGCGATATGCTGTTTGAGATGCCTGGCTTGGCCTCCCAAACCAGCCCCTGCCCAAAGAGGGATAAGGGAGGGATGCTGTGTACATTTTAAAAACACACAAAAATTCAAGGTCATTTGAAAAATTCAAGGTCATTGAGTTATTCAAGTAAACCTACATACATGTCAGGTTTTGAAATCAAGGTCTCAAAATGTTTTCTGTTCTCATTTTTGTCATCAGAATTAGTCCCTAACTAAAACTAAAACACAAGGCTTTGGCTCCGCCCCTGTGGCTCAAGGGGGTAAGGCACCAGCCACATACACTTGAGCTGGCAGGTTCGAATCCAGCCCCTTGCCTGCCAAACAACAATGACGGCTGCAACCAAAAAATAGCTGAGTGTTGTGGCGGGCGCCTGTAGACCCAGCTACTTGGGAGGCAGAGGCAGAAGAATTGCTTGAGCTCAGGAGTTGGAGGTTGCTGTGAGCTGTGATGCCACAGCACTCTATGGAGGGCGACAGCTTGAGACTCTGTTACAAAAAAAAAAACAAACAAGACTTTGATTATCAGAATTATGACTTAAATATTACCTACAGCTAAACTTAAGTTGCATGAAACACTTCTACTTTCATGTACTGTGTTAAAGATGACTTTTTTTTTTTGAGACAGAGTTGCCCCAGGTTAGAGTGCCTCAGTATCAGCCTAGCTTACAGCAACCTCAAATTTCTGGCCTCAAGAAATCCTCCTGCCTCAGCCTCTTGAGCAGCTGAGACTGTAGGCACCTGCCACGATGCCCAGCTACTTTTAAGATGGGCTCTCACTCTTGCTCAGTCTGGTCTTAAACTCCTGAGCTCAAAGGATCCTCCTGCCTTGGCCTCCCAGAGTGCTAAGATTACAGGAGTGAGCCACCATGCCTGGCCCTACAGATGATTTTTAAAACATCACTGAGTTGAACATATAGGCATTGTACATACATAGTACATACAGTGTTTGCTTAGCTAGCCAATTTCCTGGGACCTGACCCTATTACAGATCTAGTTTTTAGTTTGGAAAATGAAAAGGATTGCCAACAAAGTAGAAATTTGTTACTAAAAAGAGTTAAAATTGGTTGGTTCGGTGCCTGTGGCTCAGCGAGCTAAGGCGCCAGCCACCTACACCTGAGCTGGCGGGTTTGAATCCAGACTGGCCTGCCAAACGACAATGACGGCTGCAACCAAAAAATGGCTGGGCGTTGTGGCGGGCGCCTGTGGTCCCACCTACTTGAGAGGCAGAGGCAGGAGACTCGCTTGAGCCCAGGAATTGGAGGTTGCTGTGAGATGTGATGCCACAGCACTCTATCCAGGGTGACAGCTTGAGGCTCTGTCTCAAAAAAAGGAGTTAAAATTGGGCATATCTCTGACTCAGAATATTCACTTCTGAAAATTTATACTAAAGAAATAATCATGGACAGGCAAAGAGATTCAGAAATAAAGATGTCCTTCCTTAGCATTACTTATTATTATTCATAATAGTTTTCTTAAGTAAAAAAGTCAACATTCAATAAAATACTCATTTTTAAAAACAGAAGCTTTTAGATTGGTTAAAGAAATTACAGTATTTTACTGTGTATATGTAGCAACATAATATCATAAAAATTATAATGCAGATTTAATGACATAAAGCCATAAGAAGTGAGAACTACATGTTGAAAATGAGCAGATACATTATGGTCATCTGTGTGTGTATTTCTGTACACCAAAACACAAAAAGGCAGTAAGGATAAACACCAACATCTCAGCAATGTTTGTATTTCCAGGTAATAAGATTATAGGTGTTAATCTTCATTTTGCTTTTTTCTACTTTAAATATTTTGCTCTAGTAAGAAACATAGTAATGAAGTATAAATAAAAACCTCTATAAACCTATAAAACAGTGCCACCTAATCTTAGAACTACACAATAAAAACTTGACATGCCACTTTCATTCATTATGGTCCAGGTGATGGTATTTGAGTCAATGTTAAATAGTGGTTTGTATAGCCCCCCTGCTTCCAAAACACTGTATAGATTTGCAGGACAAAGTTCTGTTCCTTGGATCCCACATCCCTAGCACCTTGATGATTTGCATAAAGCTGGCGCTCAACAGCTGTGAAACCCATTCTCTTGACCAGATGAGCTTCTTGGTCACCTGTGTGGCAGAAGAAAGCTGCAGGCAAAGGTCTACCTAGGAGGTTTGTGTTTGCTGCCCAGAAGATTGCTGTTTGCTATAACTAGGCAAACGCTTATCCTCAGAAAATAAATGAATAAATAAATATAAAATTTTACAGTGCTGAGCCATGAACACAGCTGGGACGAGGCAATATATATATGGGGTGTAGGGTGGAAAGAGCTCAAAGCCAGGAGTCAAACTTGATCCCAGACAGACTCAGGTTTGTGTGATCCTGGCTGTGCACCTGTAAGCAAGCTAATATTGACCAGTTTCCTTATGTGTAAAATATCTTGAAGATTACCTGAAATAAAGTACGCAAAGTGCCTTATAGTATTTGGTAGAGCTGTTGTTTAATGAAAGTTTGTTCCTGTACTTTTTAAATGAAAATGAAATACTTGGATGGTGCCTGTGGCTCAATGGGTAGGGCACCTGCCCCATATACCAAGGGTGGCAGGTTTGAACCTGGCCCTGGCCAAACTGCAACAAAAATAGCCGGGCATTGTGGCGGGAGCCTGTAGTCCCAGCTACTAGGGAGGCTGAGGCAAGAGAATCGCCTGAGCCCAGGAGTCGGAGGTCGCTGTGAGCTGTGTGACGCCATGGCATGGCACTCTAGCGAGGGCAATAAAAGATGACTCTGTCTCAAAAAAAAAAAACAAGAAAAAAAAAAGAAAATGCAATAGTCGTTTTCATCTCTCTCAGATCACTGATTTCTAAAAATCAAAAAAAGTTGGCCCAAACTAATGGTCATGTTTAAGTGACAGACAAAAAGTCTATTCAGGCCCAGTGTATGGGACCCGGTGGAAGTGAATCCACCCATAGCAAGAGACATACCAGCTACTTGCAGAGGTACATGGTTCCGTTTAAAGAACTTGTGGTGAGTTAGAGCGGTGAAAATTTGGGGTCCTGTGTTTTGTTGCCAAAGTTTGAATTCACTGTAGTTAAGAAGGAACTGCTGTAAGTTCCTGCAACTTACTTTGACCCTGGAGCTCCCCTTTTAGCAACTGGTCGAAGAAGTTGTACCCATAACGTTTTTAATACAGATAGAAAGAGAGTGAGGGAGGAAAAAGAGAGGAAAAGACAGGAGTGGAGGGGGAAGATGTCTCAGCATCCTTTTCCATGGTAGATTAGCATTTCCTGAAGCAGTGATTTCCTTTGGCTCTTACAATTTACATGCGCCAGTGAAGGTAAACATCTGAGACTCAGTAAGAAATGTTTGCCTCAGAAGATAAAATAGAACGAACTTTCCCTTCACCCACAGGACAGTCCTCAATAAAGACGTAAGCACCGATAAATACAGTAATCTAAATGTCTGACTGCACTGAGAACCTGGGAGAAGAGATATCACTTATTCCTCCTCCCTAGATACCCAGCCTAGCTTCATCTGGTCTGTAATGCTCAATAAATGTTTGTAGGAAAAAATACTGAATTCAAAATGGTAAAGAGAAAAAAATGATAGGTCTCACACATGAATATAAATTCTACCAGAGCCTTAGGATGCAACATTTTTATATTTATTTATAAAAAAGTGTAAAAAATTTTCTGGGTTGGGCACAATGGCTCACACCTGTAATCCCAGTACCATGGAAGACCAAGGCTAGAGGATCATTGCTTAAGGCCAGACATTGGAGATCAGCCTGGGAAACGGAGTAAGACCCATCTCAAAAAAATTTTTTTAAATTGGCTGGGTGGGCAAGGCACAGTGGCTCATGCCTGTAATCCTAGCACTCTGGGAGGCTGAGGCAGGTGGATTACTTGAGTGCAGAGTGAGACCCCCCCAATCTAAAAATAGCCAGGCTATGTGGCAGGAGCTTATAGTCCCAGCTACTTGGGAGGCTAAGGCTAGAGGATCACTTGAGCCAAAGAGTTTGAGGTTGTTGTGAGCTGTGATGCTGGGCATGTTGGTGTGTCCCTATAGTCCCAGCTTGGGAGGCTGAGGCAGGAAGATTGCTTGGGCCCAGAAGTTCAGGGTTACAGTGAGCTATGATTAATTGTGCCACTGTTCTCCAGCCTAAGTAATAGGCTGAGCCAAAGAGTTTGATGTTGCTGTGAGCTATCTTTAATTAATTAATTAATTTTCTGCAGACTTAGAAGTAATATATTCTGTGTTGGTGGCTCCCAAACCTGTTCCAGGTCAGAACATTTCAATAGTGACTCTTCCTTAATGTAGTCACTCCACAGAGAATGACTGGAGGGCATATGTGGTAGTCCAATGCTATTGGCCACCCAAAGGTTTTGAACCACTGGTTTATTCTTTAAATCAGTGCTCCCCAGAAGCAATCTCCCAGGCGCTCTCGAAGGAAGCAGCCAACCCCACTGAATAAGAACTGGGAATAGGGCAGTAGGGAATGGGAAACAAGCATGTATATATTTTAAAAAGCTCCCTTAGAATTGTATTGTAGCCCTGAACTGTACTTCCTGCCCGAAATGACTGCTATAAGCTTTTCACTCAATTGTCACAACTCCATGAGGTAGCTCGGGGTACTATTGAGGAAACTGGGGCTCAGTGATATAGCATTCATATTCATATGCAAGAGGTGCAGTTTTTCTTTTACTATATTGAATTCAACATTTGTTCCAATATGAATCAAATGCCGACCAATTATCATTTTACCCAATATCCCACAGGCAGGCACCTTACCTCCCAGAGTAATTTATGAAACCAGTGCCAGAAGAGACCTATTCAGAGTGTTTTTCTTTTTAAAGTTTTATCATCAAAGTATTCCTTTGCTTATTTATTTTATTTTTTGAGGCACAGTCTCACTTTCTTGCCCCTGTACAGTGGTATGGTATCATAGCTCACAGCAACCTTAAACTCTTGGGCTTAAGCAATTCTCTTGGCCCAGCCTCCCAAGAAGCTGGGACTATAGGCACCCACCACAGCACCCAGCTATTTTTTTGTTGCAGTTGTCGTTGTTTAGCTGGCCCAGGCTGGGTTCAAACCCTCCAGCTTGGGTGTATGTGGCTGGCGCCTTACCCACTGAGCCACGGGCACTGCCCAAAGTATTCCTTAAAGGATAACTCTAAACTTACCTGGCTAACAGAACTTACAGGAATAAAAGTTCAACAGAATCATTTTTGAGGATGATTTTAAACAAAAATGCAAATTAAAATGTTAACTATCATATACTAATTGGCCTTGGGAGAGGGCCTAGGAATCAGTTTCCTTGGTGATAAAGATGCAAATAGTAATATGAACCACTTCGGGGGTGATTGTGAAAACTAAACAATGCCATGGAGAAACTAACTAGAGGAAGGATCCGGTAAGTGTTAGCTGCTGTTGAGACTATTTTGAAATGTTTTTGACTTATCCTTCACTAAATCTGTTGTCATTATTTTGAAATGTTTTTTTTTTGTTTGTTTGTTTGTTTGAGACAGAGCCTCAAGCTGTCACCCTGGATAGAGTGCTGTGGCATCACAGATCACAGCAACCTCCAATTCCTGGGCTCAAGCGAGTCTCTTGCCTCAGCCTCCCAAGTACCTGGGACTACAGGCGCCCGCCACAACGCCCGGCCATTTTTTGGTTGCAGCCGTCATTGTTGTTTGGCAGGCCCGGGCTGGATTCGAACCCACCAGCTCAGGTGTACGTGGCTGATGCCTTAGCCCGTTGAGCCACAGGCTCTGAGCCTATTTTGAAATGATTTTGATTTATCCTTCACTAAATGTACTTTGCTCCATGGCAATCCCAGGTGGTGGGAGTGAAACTAAGCCAAAACTGAGTTTTCCTACCTCAAACTTAACCTTTATCAAGGGATATATGTAGGACATCATATCTACGCTCCAGGGAAGATAAGGAAACAGCTGTTAAGAACTGACTCCAAAGGCGAATGTACCGCTTATTTAGAAATTCGATCTGTGTGGTGAATGTGGATCAGGAAACCGATCATCTCTAGCTCCTGTCCGGGGAGAGGCCAGGGCACCTGGGTCAGGCATGCAGACCTGATGAGGGTTCCAGTCGCTGTCAAAGATGACCACCGTGTCAGCAGCCTGAAGATTTAAGCCCAGGCCTCCAGCCCTTGTGCTCAGCAAGAAAATGAAATACTGAGACCCAGGTTCATTGAACTTCTTCAGCAAAGCGGCACGATCTTCAGACTTGGTGGTACCTGGAGGGATCAGAAAAACAAATTTGCCAATTAACTCCTGTCTGAAAATGGCACAGAACCAGACAAAAAGGCCTGCTTCCTTGAAAAATACACCCAGACTCCTCTTAGCACTGGTGAGGTAATCCCCAGGGTTTTGTACTTTTGGAAAGAACTTGGAATGTTTGCAATTAAAAAAACAGAGCGAGAAAGCAAGCGTTTTAACATTACTGACTGAGCATCTTTAGCAGCTTTACAAATTTTACAACATCCTTACTCCAACCTAAAACTTAATGAAAACGTTTTATGGATTTATTTCTTTAAAATACTAAATAATTTTTAATGCACACTCTTATACCTAAAATAATTATTACAGTATCTTAAAGCAAGTTTGCAATAGGCATTACCGTGCAGTGAGGACGATTTATGCCAAGACAGTAGAAACAAGGGAAAAGTTGATTTCTACTATTTTATGTTCGGATTGCTACTGTGAATGGTCTGGCGGGTACAACCATAAGATGTGAATGGAGTATTTTATCCTTGTTAGCAAGAGCGAAAGCCACAGTAATCAAAAAACTATATAAGGAGTCTCATAGTCTGTTTGTCACGTTAACATTCTGTTCTGCTGAGTTCAAAGGATGCTAAATTAAAACCAATCATCAGAGCAGTGCATTATACACCTGGGGGTGGCTCACCCATGGAGTCTGAGGAGGCTCCGTCATGAATAAGCGGAGGAAACCAAACCATAGAGTTCAGTGTTCACTTTCAGGGCAAACTTGAATTCCAAATGCGCCATTCAAGCACTTACTGTGTAGTTATATATTTTGGGCCATTTCATAAAATGGATTATGGGTGAGTGCGGGGGGAAACGCCCACCATTATTCATATTCTCTTGCCTCAGCCTCCCAAGTAGCTGGAACTATAGGTGCCCGCCACAACACCCGGCTACTGTCGGTTACGGTTGTCATTGTTGTTTAGCAGGCCCAGCGAGGCTCGAACCCGCCAGCTTTTGTGTATGTGGCCGACACCATAACCACTATGCTACGGGCACTGAGTCTCTGTTTTTTTAAAGATGAAAATACATGAGTAATTTATTTCAGAAGATTAAAGCATTTAGGTGACTACAGCTAAAGGAATTAAGTTACTGCACTTACAAGGGTCAGGTTCTCAAACGTGGGGGCAATCTGGGTTTTGCACTTAATAAAAATAACAATACCTACCTGATGGGGGGGGCAATCAAATCCCTGAATATAGCAAATGGGGATTAGAAACAAGGGTTCTGTGGGGTGCTCCTCATTTGGGGCTTGTGGGGGCTCTCCTCATTTACTGAAGCAGCATCCTTAAGACTCAATTTACTTCCTAAGTCAAATTTCAAGTTTAGCGAACTGGTCAAGTCCTGACACGATGTATTATCTGAATTTAGATTTGAGTGTAGAGGCACTAAATGTGCTTTCTTGGGTGATGTTTCAAACATGTGGAATTTTTTTTTTCTTTTATTTTCAGGATTGGCTTTCTAAGATCACCGTAAACTATTTGTTCTGATGCTAACAGAAGACATGTTCTGTTCTGTCATGAAGCTTTACCGTCTTTCTAGCTGCAATAAATAAAAAATTTACTGATACAGATTAAGGTTTCACATTTATCCTCTCCCCTAAACTGAATGAAAAGCCAAGAAACCAAAAAATACTTCTAAAATGGGGAAACCAGGGGCCTCCCAAAAATCATGGCATCAGGGTACAAAAACTGTCCATCTCCATAGCCAAGTGTAGAAGTTCCACAGTGCTGATTAACTGAAAATGATTACTTGTATTAAAATGTAAATAAAACTAATTAGGGGATATGCTTAGTGGGATGAAAAAACCCCTAAGTATAAAATCAAGCACTGAAAAACAAAAAGAGTATCAAAATTACTTGGTGGAAAGAGTTTCCAGATACCTCAAGCAAACAGACCGACTATATACCATATACATGAGTATCCGGTTTGTATATAAACTGTATAAATAGCTAGGAACTTGACAAATTATAAAAACAAACCAATATAAAAGATGAAAGCAGTTTTCATGCAAAGCTATGGCATTTCTTATTAGAAGGTTCAGAATTTTCTAGATTACCATTTCCATTAGTCAAACATTCTCAACTCAAGATCTTTGCTGATCATCAGCTATCTTTTTTTTTTTTTTTTTTTTTTTTTTTTTTTGCATTTTTTGGCCGGGGCTGGGTTTTAACCTTCCACCTCTGGTATATGGGGCTGGCGCCCTACTGCTTTGAGCCACAGGCACCGCCCCATCAGCTATCTTTTTAATGTTGCTCTGGGAGATTCAAACTGGGAGTTTATCTAAGGCAGGTGGTACAGGAGTTAATGGGCTCAGTACGAGCATCAGTTTTGTGGACTTTTGAACTTTGATGTAGAACATAACCAAGTACAAGAGTACAATTAATAGCAAGGGGATCTATGTTGAAAATTACAGAATTTGCCAGAAAGAACACACTGCCAGACTTCCATGATTACTAATTTCAACTTAGTTTTCCATTGCCGTTAGAAAATTTTGTCTTCTGGGATAAAACTTCACCACTTGCTCTCACTCGAAAATCATTTTCCAGGGAAGGAAAAAACTATAATGGAATATTAGCTAAATCTATTCATGCAACCATAATCTTTGCAGAAAAAATAAGCTTCGGTTTCATCAAGCGATATTCTTCCCTGAAGTCAAAATCTGAGACATCAAACTCAGCAATGAAAATCTGAAGTCATTTTAACACTTGAGTGATAGGGGTGGAGAGCAGTGCCGTGGGACTGATGTGTATATTGATTGTTTGTCCACCCCACAAATGAATGGCTGATTCCTAGAAAAAGAAGTCTGTACAGTCAGTCTTCTCAATTCCGTCCTAGCACTCTATGGGACTTGCTCATCTGTCCCCTTCAACCTAATGGTAAGAGCTCTGACAGTGGCATCAGTGAGTGGTTCATTCATTTGGTATCTACAGTGCCTGGTGATTTTCAATTAATTAAAAAATGTAAATAAGTTCAAAATCATTCACAAAATACTGTAGCTAGAAAAGCGGCCTCTGTCTCCAGAGATGGGGTATATCTCACCGGATCCACTGAGCTAATTGGAATCAAAAAGATCCAAGTCAGAATCTAGTTTCACCATTTATCTTTGTTTTCTCATCTGTTAAATGGGGATCATAAGGGCACATTGGTGAACGGGGATCCCAGTACTTTTTGTTGAGAAAACTAAGTTAATAATGCACAGGAAGGGCTCTGCCTATTATTCCTCATGGACTAGGTGCTCCATAAATGTGAGTTATTATGACTATCATGATAGCTGTTACCACTATTATTACTAATAACAATAAGGACAGCAACCAACAGACTATTAAAGAGAGTTTTTCAGGCTGAGAAACCATTGGAGTGATTTGCTTCAAGGAAATCAGCTCTCACCAGCTTTATAGATTAAACTACTTCAATGCATCAGTCTTCAGAGAGCTGAACTTCAAAACTAAGTGCCACAGAGCAAGCAAACAATGGTTATATGTAGGACACCTGTGGGCTGTAAATCCAGGGGAAAATAAAGCCAGGCTGCCCCTCATGTGAGCAGCAGGTGAAGCAGGGTTTATCTTTTGAAAGGAGCCTGCTGAACTTTCCCCTCCCAGGGAGGGGGGCAAGCAGTCGAAGAAGAGACAAAGGAGGAGATTTGCCAGAGAAGGCAGACGGTGGCTGCCATGGCCGTATCTGTGAATTTAAAACTAACTTACGTAGCTTATTCATTGGCTTTCAGTGACTTTGGAAAGGATAAGGATTTTAAATAAAATTGTCAGTCTAATTAATTAAAAAATTAATATGCATAATACCCTAAGAGGCAGAACATAAAGTAAATTCCCCTGAAAACTCAAGTAAGTGACTGTAAAGCAAGCTGGAATTTGATATATATCCCATTATATATATATATATATATCTTTTTTTTGAGACAGAGCCTCAAGCTGTCACCCTGGATAGAGGGCTGTGGCATCACAGCTCACAGCAACCTCCAATTCCTGGGCTCAAGCGAGTCTCTTGCCTCTGCCTCCCAAGTAGCTGGGACTACAGGCGCCCGACACAACGCCCGGCCATTTTTTGGTTGCAGCCGTCATTGTTGTTTGGCGGGTCTGGGCTGGATTCGAACCCGCCAGCTCAGGTGTACGTGGCTGGCACGTGAGCCCGTTGAGCCACAGGCGCCGAGCCTATATCCCTTCATATTAAGGGCAAAAGAGAGACAACAAGTTGGACTGAAAATAAAGCAATGCCTTTCAATAAAACACAAACTTTAAATTTCCCATTTAACAATAATATTAATATCTCATTAGATAAAAACTGGTATGAGTTGTACTCTGTTGTACCCAGGGGTAAAAATAGCATCCTGGGTGTAAATTAGCTCCTATTCCTACTTTCCACTCTTTGAATACATTGTCCCCTGCCATAGTATAAAAACTTTCATATCTTCAATCTCCAAGACATTATGGCTGGTATCCAAATCATAAATTTAGGGAGTATTTCTAAAATCACATTTTCTTCTATTCATAATTTCTTACTAATTTTTAGGACATGGTATTTAAATTTCACTCTTAAAATCGGGCAAATATTTTGTGTAGCTAGGCAAAATCCAGGAAACCATGAAGTTGATTCTCTTGACAATATAACACTTGATGTACGTCCTAAATAATTTTCTACCTAGAAAAAGAGAAAAGGCCTTAAAGACAATTGAATATAATCTTAAGTGAATGATTATGTTGTTACTGAAGAAAAGTGAGATAGCCTTTTTCTCCTTAAAATATTCCTTAACAGAAAAACTTAAAAGCTTGTCAACATCTTCTACCTGAGGCCTAGGTAACAATCAATCCTAATAGCAAGGAAAATTTTAAAATTTTAGTTTAGTTTAGTTTAATTGGGGTGCTCACAAGGGACTCTAAACTCATTTGTGTTGGTTTGTACGTGGGGCATACAGCTGTGCGAATGTCGTCCGCTGGACGATGTGAAAACGGCCATCTAGAAAAATCGAGCCCTACCCGGGTAGTCAGTTCTTCAGTTTCACCCCTCCTTTCCGCTGAGACTGGGTCCTAATGTCTACTGTCCCTTCATTTTCAGTAGCATGGCCTCTCGGCCCAGTGCCTTCTGCACTTACCGTCAAGGCGCAGGTAAAGGAAGTTCCGAAAAGCAAAGTAATCCTCCATGATGGTCATGAGTGAGGTCATCTGGCAGAAAAGCAGCACGCGGTGATTAGTGGCTCTCAATTTGGGCAGAATACGATCAAGGAGCTCAAACTTCCCTGAGGCCCGATACAGCTCGGCCCTGAACCCAAAAATGCAAAACAAGAAGACGGTATTACTGCTGCCTTCCCGAAGGATCCAGTGCGGCTTTGCTTTTCATACGGGGCCTTGTACATGGTAAACATTCAGTACGTAACTGTGGAAAGAATGAATGAACACCAACCCCAAAGGAGAGTATATTCAGACAAAACCGACAAAAAGTGCACTGTATATGTTAGGTACGATGACACATTCTAGAAAGAAAAGGCAGCAATTTCATGTTCCTAATACTTTCACTGTTTCACTCAACCTTTCACTTCACAGAGCTCTCTCACACACACATATATGTCATATTTCTTTAAGTCTCTCCTTAAGTATATAAAATTATTAATTTAAGGCACTTAAGATACATTTAAATGTTTATCAAACACCTACTATGTACCAAGCACAATGCTAGGCATGTGTATAATGATAGCAAAATAGAGTCCCTTCTTTCAAAATGGATAATTATAGTAATTACAAACTGTCGTAAGTACTATAATGAAAAATAGCAAGGCGCAGTGGGAGAACTCGTAGCAACATGTGATACCTTCTTTAGATTGCAGCAGAGCAAACTTTGGCCCTGGCCTGATGCCTACTTTGTAAATATTTAATATTTATTGGGGCAATTTATTGGAGCATAGCCATGCTCACTCATCTGTTTTTTTTTTTTTTTTTCAGAGAGAGAGTCTCACTTTGTTGCCCTTGGTAGAGTGCCCTAGCGTCACAGCTCACAGAAACCTCAAATTCTTGGGCTCAAGTGATCCTCTTGATGCAGGACAGGAAAGCTCTACAACCACTGCCTTGGCCCTGGCGGTGCTAATGCTGTGATGGATGAAGAAACCGGCTTGAAAAAGAACCAACCACCTGTACGGAAAACACTGGCGCCTTGCTGTCTACTCGTGCACATCTGACTGGTCAATAACCCGTCAGTCTCCAGGGCCCGGGTCTTCACTGGATAACTGATGAGGACCCACCCCCCAAAAAATCCCATATAAACCAACAGAGCAGAGAGCTCGAGAGAGAAGAGATCTTCAGCAGGACTTCGAAGAAAGAATAGCTACGAAGGGGATCTCAGAAAGGGAGCAGGGTAGAGCTGCTTGCTCCCTTTCAGAAGCCGACCTCGGCTAGACTTCGACTAGACCTTGGTAAAGGGAGCAGGGTAGAGCTGCCTGCTCCCTTTCAGAATCTGACCTCTAGACCTCAGAGAGAGGGAACAAGAAGAGCTGCCTGCTTCCCTCCAGAGGCAAGAGAACTTGCTCCCCTCCTGGGTCCTCTTACCTGGAGGTTTAGTTCTTCCTCTACTTATAATTCTTTCCTATAAACAAATCCTCCTCTACTTACAATTCTTTCTTATAAATAAATCCTAACTTACCACCACTATTGTAGTCCGTCAATTCCTTCTTTGAATCGCCGAGACCAAGAGCCTGAAATTCCAGTATCACTGGGATTATAGGTGTCAGCCACCGAGCCCAGCCTAAATTATATCCTTTTATTAATTTCAATTATATATACATAGGTATCTGTTTATAATATATGCACAAAGTAAATACATGTTTTCCACTCATGGAAACAACATATTGACAATTTTATATATATAAATGTGTGTATATATATATGAATATTTTATGGTGAAAACTTACACACAGGGTGGACATAAAGTCCATGTGCAATTTACAATAGTTTACTATTTAAGCTTAAAACTTCACTCTTTCAATTGATGTCCACCCTGAATTAGCCAGCTGGACTTGCTTTAGAAGATCCCAATTATGTGGGCAATTTTCTTTTTCTTTTTTTTTTTTGAGACAGTTTCACTGTCGCTATGATAGGGTGCCATGGTGTCACAGCTCACAGCAACCTCAAATTCTTGGGCTTAAGCGATTCTCTTGCCTCAGCCTCCCAAGTAGCTGGGACCATAGGTGCCTGCCACAACGTCCAGGCTATCTTTTTGTTGTTGTTACAGTTGATGCAGGACAAGGCGGCCCTATAACCGCCACCTTGGCCCTGGCAGTGCTGATGCTCTGGCGGATAGAGGAACCAGCTTGCTGGAAGGGCCGGACAACTGTGCGGAAGACACTGGCGCCTTGCTGTCTCCTTCCCGTGCTCTTCTGGCTAGTCCATTTCATGGATGGCTCCTTGCTGTCTCCTCCTCAGCACATCTGCCTGGTCAATGTCATAAGTTTCTAGGGCCTGGGTCTTCACTGGACAGCTGGCTGTAACTGATGAAGACCCACACACTAAGTAGTTCCCACAAAACAACTCCCTGGGACTATATAAACCCCTGAGCAGAGAGCTCAGGCCGCAGATCTCGGCTGGAACTCGGAGAGGGAACAGGAGAGCTTATTCCCCTCCAACGCAGACCTCAGCTGGACCTTGGAGAGGGAGCAGGAGAGTTTCTTCCCCTCCTGGGTCTTTGCCTGGAGGTTTGGTTTTTCCTCTACTTGTAATTCTTCTTTCCTGTAAATAAATCCTGACTTACCACTACTCTTGTGGTCTGTCGATTCCTTCTTCGAATCGCTCAGACCAAGAACCTGAAATTCCAGTATCACAGTTGTCATTGTTGTTTAGCTGGCCGTGGCCAGGCACTAACCTGCCAGCCTCGATTCATGTGTCTGGTGCTGTTACCACTGTGCTATGGGTGCCAAGCCTGGTGGGAAACTTTCAAAGCATCATAATCAGGAGC
>CAUYRH010027423.1:0-11497 GCA_963574655.1 Perodicticus potto | reverse complement strand
AATTGGAACAAAAACTAAGGCCAGATATCTGCTGCATAAAAGGATCTCATCTTACCTTAAAAGATAAATATAGTCAGGGTGAAGGGATGGTCATCTATAATTCAGGCAAATGGAAATCAGAACAAAACAGGTGTTGCAATTTTATTTGCAGATACAATAGACTGTATACCAACAAAAGTAAAGAAATATAAGGATGGTCACTTCATATTTGTTAAGGGTAACACTCAACATGATGAGATTTCAATTATTAATATTTGTGCATCCAACCAGAATGTGCCTCAATTTATAAGAGAGACTATAACTGACATGAGCAACTTGATTTCTTCCAGCACTATAATAGTCAGAGATTTCAACAACCCTTTGGCAGTGTTGGATAGATTCTCCAATAAGAAACTTAGGAAAAAAAATTTAGACTTAAACTTAACCATTCAACAATTGGATTTAACAGACATCTGTAGCACATTTCATCCTAACAAAACTGAATATTCATTCTTCTCATCATCCCATGGAACATCCTCCAAAATTGATCACATTGTAGGTCAGAAATCTAACCTCAGCAAATTAAAAATTAGAAATCATTCCTTGTATCTTCTCAGACCATCACGGAATAAAAGTCAAACTCAGTAACAACAGGAATCTCCAAACTCACACAAAGACATGGAAACTAAATAATCTTATGCTAAATAATAGCTGGGTCATAGATGAAATTAAGAAAGAAATTGCCAAATTTTTGGAACAAAAAGATAATGAAGACATGAACTACCAGAACCTCTAGGATACTGCAAAGGCAGTCCTAAGAGGAAAATTTATAGTGTTGCAAGCCTTCCTGAAGAGAACGGAAAGAGAGTAAATCAACAACTTAATGGGACATCTCAAGTAACTGGAAAAGGAAGAACATTCCAACTCCAAACCTAGCAGAAGAAAAGAAATAACCAAAATTAGAGCAGAATTAAATGAAATTGAAAGTAAAAGAATTATACAACCGATCAATGAATCAAAAACTTGTTTTTTGAAAAGGTCAATAAACCTTTGGCTAACCTAAAGAGTAAAATATCTAATTTCATCAATCAGAATGACAGAGATGAGAAAACCAGAGATTCCTCAGAAATTCAAAAAATCCTTAATGAATATTACCAAAAACTCTATTCTCAGAAATATGAAAATCTGAAGGCAATTGACTGATACTTGGAAGCACGTCACCTTCCTGGAAATGATGAACAGGCCTTATATCAAGTTCTGAAATAGCATCAACTATGCAAAATTTCCCCCCCAAAAAAGTCCAGGACCAGATGGCTTCACATCAGAATTCTACCAAACCTTTAAAGAGGAACTAATATTACTTAACAAGGAACTAATATTACTTAACCTTTCCAAAACATAGAAAAAGAAGGAATACTTCCCACCACATTCTATGAAGCAAATATCATCCTGATCCCCAAACCAGGAAAAGACCCAATAAGAAAAGAAAATTATAGACCAATATCTCTAGTGAATATTAATGCAAAAATATTCAACAAGATCCTAGCAAACAGAATCCAGCAACACATCAAACAAATTATACACCACAACCAAGTGGATTTTTTTATTTTTTATTTTTTGTTGAGGATTCATTTAGGGTACAGGAAACTAGGTTAAACTGATTGCATTTGTTAGGTAAAGTCCCTCTTATAATCGTATTTTGCCTCCCAAAAGGTGTGGCACACACAAAGACCCCACCCCCCTCACTCCTTCTACCAAGTGGATTTTATCCCAGGGTCTCAAGGCTGGTTCAATATATGTAGCTCTATAAATATAATACATTATATAAACACATTAAAAAACAAAGACCATATGATTCTCTCAATTGATGAAGAAAAAGCTTTTGATAATATCCATCATCCTTTCATGATCAGAAAACTTAAGAAAATGTGTGTAGAAGGGACATTTCTTAAACTGATAGAGGGCATCTACAGCAAACCCACAGGCAATATTATATTGAATGGAATAAAATTGAAAACATTTCCACTCAGATCAGGAACTAAGCAAAGTTTCCCACTATCTCCTCTGCTTTTTAACATTGTAATGGAAGTCTTAGCCATTGCAATCAGTCAAGAGAAGGCAATCAAGGGTATTCATATAGGATTGGAGGAGATCAAACTTTTACTCTTCACAGATGATATGATTGTATACCTGGAAAACCCCAGGAATTCAACCACAAGTTTGAAGTGATCAAGGAATACAGCAGAATCTTAGACTACAAAATCAATAGTCAAAACTCAGTAGCATTCATATATACCAACAATAGTCAAGCTGAAAAAACAGTCAAGGACTCTATTCCTTTTACGGTAGTGCCAAAGAAGATGAAATAACTCAGAGTGTACCTAACAAAGGACGTGAAAGAGCTTTATAAATAGAACTATTAAACTCTGAGAAAAGAAATAGCTGAAGATGTCAAAAATGGAAAAACATACCAGACTCATGGCTGGGAAGAATCAACATTGTTAAAATGTCCATACTACCCACAGCAATCTACAGATTTAATGCAATCCCTATTAAAGCACCTCTGTCATACTTTAAAGATCTGGAAAAACTAGTACTTCATTTTATATGGAAACAGAAAAAAACCTTGAATAGCTAAGACATTGCTCAGAAATAAAAACAAATCTGGTGGAATCATGCTATCAGACTTTAGACTATACTATAAGTCTATAGTTATCAAAACAGCATGGTACTGGCACAAAAAATAGAGAGGTAGATGTATGGAACAGAATTGAGAACCAAGAGATGTAAACAGACACTTATTGTCATCTGATCTTTGATAAGCCTATCAAAAATATAAATTGGGGGAAAGAGTTCCTATTTCATAAATGGTGCTGGGTGAATTGGCTGGTGTTTTATAGAAGACTGAAACTGGACCCACACCTTTGACCTCTAACAAAAATTGACTCTCATTAAATAAAAGACTTAAACCTAAGACATGAACTATAAAGATTCTTGGAGAGAGTGCAGAGGAAACACTTGAAGAAATTGGCCTGGGAGGAAACTTTATGCGGAGGATCCCCCAGGTAATTGAAGCAATACCAAAAATACATTATTGAGATCTGATCAAACTAAAAAGCTTATGCACTGCCAAGAACACAGTAAGTAAAGCAAGTAGACAGCGCTCAGAATGGGAGAAGATATTTACAGGTTACGTTTCTGACAAAGGTCTGATAACCAGAATCCATAGAGAACTCAAACTTATTAATAAGAAAAGAACAAGTGGGCTCAGCACCTGTGGCTCAATGGGCTAAGGCGCCAGCCACATACACCTGAGTTCGCGGGTTTGAATCCAGCCCGGGCCCGCCAAACAACAATGATGGCTGCAACCAAAAAATGGCTGGGCATTGTGGCAGGCGCCTGTGGTCCCAGCTACTTGGGAGGCAGAGGCAGGAGCCTTGCTTGAGCCCAGGAATTGGAGGTTGCTGTGAGCTGTGATGCCACGGCACTCTATCCAGGGTGATAGCTTGAGGCTCTGTCTCAAAAAAAAAAAGAAAAGAAAAGAAAAGAACAGGTGATTCCATTTCATTGTGGGCAAGAGATTTGACAGAAGCTTCTCTGAAGAAGACAGGTGTGTGGTCTACAGGCATATGAAAAAATGCTCATCATCTTTAATCATCAGAGAAATGCAAATCAAAACCACTTTGAGATACCACGTCACTCCAGTAAGTGTAGCCCATATAACAAAATCCCAAAACTACAGATGTTGGCATGGATGTGGAGAAAAGGGAACACTTCTGCACTGCTGGTGGGAATGCAAGCTCATACGTTCCTTTGGAAAGAAGTTTGGACAACACTCAGGGATCTAAAAGTAGACCTGCTTTTTGCTCCTGCAATTTCTCTACTAAGAATATCCAAACGACCAAAGATGACTCTGCAACAAAGATATTTGTACCTGATTATTCATTGCAGCTCAATTCATAATTGCCAAGTCATGGAAGAAGCCCAAATGCCCATCGACCCATGGAATACTATGCAGCCTTCAAAAAAGATGGAGACCTTACCTCTTTTATGCTTACATGGATGGAGCTGGAACATATTCTCCAAAGTAAAGTATCTCAAGAATGGAAGAAAAAGTATCCAATGTACTTAGTACTTTTATGAAACCAATTTATATTTGCTCATACTTTTCTTATATAAGATAGATCACAACTATAGCCCAGGATGAAGGGGAGAAATGGAGTGGGAAGGGAGGGGAGGGGGGAGGTTTGATAGAGGGAGGGTAAATAGTAGGACCACACCTATGGAGCATATTGCAAGGGTACAAGTCAAATCTATCAAGTATAGAACATAAATGTCTTAACACAATAATCTAGTTATAAAGGCGAAAGTTATATTAATTAGTTTGATGTAAGCACTCCAAATTGTATTAAAAAATCAACACATTATACCCCACATATGCATAAATGTATTCATGATCTGTGTGTATATGACTTAATAAAGGAAAAAAAATAAATTAAAAAAAAGGCTGAAAATTTTAGAAATTAGTGATTATACGTACCATCCTTGTTCTATTTTTTTCTTTTGTTGCATTTGGCTGTGTATGTGTTTGCAGTTTTGCCACGAAAGTATAATGAACTTTCTTCCTGGAAGTAATGTTTCTAGTTCAAACAATGAAGTCAACACCACCACTAGACGCTGTTTTATGAAAGGAAACATGATGTTCATGTGTTCCTTCACTTGGACAAATTGGAGAATGATGGTGTCGCCTGTGGTCAGTGGCACAGAAACTGCCATTGTGTCAGAATCATCAGGGTCTGTGCTGAACCTGGATGGCAGCAGTGGGGAGATCCACCCTGCTGTGTCCTGGAGGAGAAAAGAGCTAATTTAAAGTACAGATTTAGACCAGATGCAAATACAAACACCAACCAGAGGAGAAACGATCCCTAGCATCCAAGCAGGGGATAATTATTGTTTATGTGGAGTGGCAGCTCCAAAATTAGAAAAGAATGTGAAATAGATTGAGGCCAGCAGACCAATTTTGAATATGGTAATCAGGAGGGGGAACCACGTTTGACTTAAAGCAAAATGTACGTAGCTCATGAGGCCGCGAGAGGCCAGTGCATATGCAATTGGCCGTACAGCCCTGTGACCACATGTGCACAGTGTCAGGGACGTGTTTAATCAGTGATGACAGTATCAAGTGGATATTAGTGTCCTTGTAATCAAACTGTTACTTTATGCCAGACACAGTGGCTCACTCCTGAAACCCTAGCACTCTGGGAGGCCAAGGAGTTTGAGATCATCCTGAGCAAGATCTAGACCTGGCTCTACTAAAAGTAGAAAAAAATGGCCAGGCGTTGTGGCTGGTGCCTGTAGTCCCAGCTAGTTGGGAGGCTGAGGCAAGAGGATTGCTCATGCCCAAAAGTTTGAGGTCACTGCGAGCTCTGATGATTCCATGGCACTCTACCAAGAGTGAGAAAAAAATGAAAATTTTCAGTTTGCATGTGATGGGTCATAGTTCTTTCTCTTCAGAGCATCTCTCTCTTCCCACCCCGCCCCGGTGCCCTCTGACCCCTTGGTGAGTTCCAACAGGGCAGTTGGCTATTGTTCTGCAGCCCGCATGTGACTTCTTTAGACTTTAGACTTCTTGTAAGGACAGAAAACTTATTTACTTGGTAACTCCAAAGCTCAAGACACTACTTTGTGCAGAGATGCTACTCAGTTAATACAGATGAGTTAAATTAAATCTTGACTTTAAGGAATTCAAAATTTGGTCATCCAATCAAGGATTTTGTGTGTGTCTGGTTTTACTTCGCTTGTACTGACTCACCATGGCGGTGGCACAAAACATATAGTGTTGCCTCATTGTATGCTAGCATTACTGGATTTTTAAATTTCATAACTTGTTCTGAAAACACACAGAGATGGCATTTGTTACAGACTATCTGTGTTTATTTATAGATGGAGAAAACCATAGTGGCTTTCTCCTGTTGCTTGGTAGAATGGTAACTTATTTTTTCTCACGGTTTCATTTCCTGTTGAAATGTAATCATTAGCCTTTGCCATTTAAAAGCTAGGATGACTTTTATAATTAGTATATCTAAAACATAAAAAAGAAAATCTTATTTTTGTTTTTTTTTGAGACGGAATCTCACTATATAGCCCTGGGTAGATTGCCATTGTGTCACAGCTCACAGCAACTGCCAACTCTTGGGCTAAAGCGATTCTCTTGCCTCAGCCTCCTCAGTAGCTGGAACTACAGGCGCCTGTATTTCCACAATGCCCGGCTATTTTTTTGTTGTTGTTGCAGTTGTCATTGTTGTTTAGCAGGCCCAGGCTGGGCTCCAACCCACCAGCCTCGGTGTACGTGATTGGCACCCTAATCACTGAGCGACATGGGCCAAGCGAGAAAATCTATTCTTTCTTGAGTGTTTCTTTTTTGGTAGGCTATTTCAGAGTAGGAATATTAGAAATATTTTTGTAAGTTTATACTTAAAGTCCATGCGATAAACAGAAGAAATTAAAAACGTGCCCTGTTCATGGTATGGGGTAGGAAAGAGCTCAGCTTTGAGAGGTGGACAGACCAGGGGGCTGGCTTTGCCATTGGTAGCTGTGATCCCTTGACTCATCCTAAACCTCATTGTCCAGATAGGGAAAATGTCATGATCCTTGCCCTGGTGGATCTTTGTAAAGATAAGAATAATGTGTATATTGTACCTCATAGATCGTAAACACACAACAAATTTTAACTAATACCGTTATAGTAACAAAATGATAAAGTTCTCCCATCTCCCTCTCTCTGTTCTGTGTTCTCTCTCTTTGCCATTTCTTCCCTCACTTTCTCTTCTCTCTTTAATATAAATTAAATTTTTACTTTTATATCCTAAAAATATGACAAAGTATAAAACACTGGTAAATATCTAACAATTACACACATGATAAGTACTTGGAGAATTTATTAGGGGAATAAATGGCTAGGATAGCCAAAGGAGATTTCCTAGAGAAGTGAGGATTTGAATTTAACAATGAAAGGTGAGTAGTTTCTCGATGGGTCATCAGGAAAGATTGAAGAAGCCAGGCTAATATCCCATTTCTTCTGGCCCTAGAACTGTTTAGTTGAAGGCTAACAGGAACTCTTAAGAATAAATAGTCTTGTTGAGGTTTTTCTTGCCTTTATACTGGTCCTCGATTAAATTAAAGCCTATTTTAGGTGAAATTGTTAGTCACGTTTGTGTGTGTGAAGGGAGAGATGGAGATTGATGAATTGGGAAAGGAGTCAGTTGATCTCACTTTCCACCTTCCATGTGCCCATGTACTAGCCATGTTACTAAGTATTTATATCCGATCCAAGTGTTAGGGCACAGATTGAAATCATGTGAAAATTCAGTAGCTTTGGCCCTTCTGTTTACATTATTGAACAGCTCTCAGGAGCAAAGCTCTCCTCAGCTAGGAGTTTTTTTGTGTGTTTTTTTTAATTGTTGGGGACTCATTGAGGGTACACAGACGCAGGTTACACTGATTGCTTTTGTTAGATAAGGATCCTCTTATATTTGTGTCCTGCCCCCAAAGATTAACCCTATCCCTTGACCCCCCCGACACCCTCTCTCCTTCCCTTTCTCAGCTCTCCCCGTCCCCTAATAATTAGAGAGATGCAAATCAAAACCACCCTGAGATACCATCTAACTCCAATGAGAATGGCCCACATCACAAAGTCTCAAAACTGCAGATGCTGGCGTGGATGTGGAGAGAAGGGAACACTTCTACACTGCTGGTGGGACTGCAAACTGATACAGTAGAGAATCCTCAAAGAACTCAAGCTAGACCTCCCATTTGACCCTGCAATCCCACTGCTGGGCATCTAACCAGAAGGAAAAAAAATAATCCTTTTATCACAAGGATACTTGTTGCTGAAACTCAATTGTTTCATTACTTTTACTATGCTGAAAATTTTAAACATTATGCTGTGATATAGTTCACCCTTCAAATGAAGCAAATCTTATTTGTATATTAAATTCTGTTTTCCTTCTTTCCCAAGATGATTACAATATGTCATTATCATGAAATATGTTCCAAGTACTAGACTCTTTATTGCAGCTAAATTTACAATCGCCAAAATGTGGAAACAGCCAAAATGCCCACCAACTCAAGAGTGGATTGACAAGCTAGGGTATTTGTATACCATGAAATACTACTCAGCCACTAAAAAGGATGGAGACTTCACATCCTTTATATTAACCTGAATGGAGGTGAAACACATTATTCTTAGTAAAGCATCACAAGAATGAAGAAATAAGAACCCTATGTACCCCGTGCTAGGTTTTGAATAAGAAGGGACAAAACAAGTTTGGCCATGTCCTAATGGAGCTCCAGAGTCTGCCGGAGGAAGCAAATCCCAAATAAATAAAAAGCCAATCAGTGTGTACACAAGAAAATGTGATTACTTGTAGGTTTCATTTCTTCCTAGTAACAGTGATGTCACAACGAATGTTCAAAGATTCACCGACTTCTCTTTGCATGTCCAGGTTGCCCGTGGGATAGGGAGGGATTATTGTTTGTGCATAAGTACGAAGTCGCATGTCTAGTGTGTCTCAAAATTGAGCAGTTTATAGTTGCCTTTAGTGATTATTTGAGCTATTTTAATAAATATTGACACAGGTAAAACCTCCTTCTGCTTATACAAAGGTAGATACCCAAAGAACTTTACAGGGCGGCGCCTGTGGCTCATCGAGTAGGGCGCTGCCCCATGTACTGAAGGTGGTGGGTTCAAACCCGGCCTCGGCCGAACTGCAAAAACAGAAAAATAGCCGGGCGTTGTGGCAGGTGCCTGTAGTCCCAGCTACTCGGGAGGCTGAGGCAAGAGAATCGCCTAAGCCCTGGAGTTAGAGGTTGCTGTGAGCTGTGACAGCACAGCGCTCTACAGAGGGCAATAAAGTGAGACTATGTCTCTACAAAAAAAAAAAAATACTTTACAAGTTAAAAATTAAGGAAAACTCTAACACGAACCAAATTTAGACTTTAGTATATTGGAAGGTGTTGTTTTGCTGAAACTAAATTACCAGTATTAGCTAGAGGTAGGTTTACATAATCTGTATACATTTGTTTAATTTTTAAGATGATAAGTTCTCTTTTGGATAATTATTTTTTATCATTTTAGTTATGTTTCATTTTGAAAAAAGAGCTCATTTTAAACCATTGATTCATTATTTTCTTAGATTAATCAATTTAATGTTATAGATAGTTATTTATCCATCCTGGCTTTTTCTAATGAACTTACTAAGAATAATCTCTTGCAGTTGGTACATATAAAAATGGAATCCATGCAAAAACATCTTTTTGGAAAATAAATATGATTCTTATTGCTATGGTTGAGAAAGTTATAGGTTTGCCATATCAATATATGATACATGTGATTATGTTATATTTTATGATATATTTTTAGCATAATATATAAGCTATCTTGTTGCTAAAACTCAATTGTTTCATTACTTTCACTATGCTGAAAACTTTCTTTTTTTATTTTTATTTTTATTTTTTTATTAAATCACAGCTGCGTACATTAGTGCAATCAAGGGGTACAGTGTGCTGGTTTCATATACAATCTGAAATGTTTTTATCAAACTGTTTACCATAGCCTTCATGGCAATGGCATTTTCTTTTTTTTTCCCCCACTGGTAAGACAGTATGCTGAAAACTTTCAACATTATGCTGTGATATAGTACACCTTTCAAATGAAGCAAATCTCATTTGTATATTAAATTCCGTTTTCCTTCTTTCCCAAGATGATTACAAGATGTCATTATCATGAAACTATGTTCCAAGTTTGGATTACTGCTACAAAATATTCAACGTGTACAAAATAGTAGCTATGTGACAATTATTTTAATTTTAACCTTAGAACTTGCCCTCATAAGAGAAAAAGGAATCCTCATCACCCACTGAAAATTAGACTCTGTCATTTGAGGTGACCTTGTGGCACCAGCATAAGCCTCAGAAACATCACAAGAGAGCCCTGAAGTAGCGTGGCAGTGTTCAGTCGTACGCTGGAGTCCTGAATATTTATGAGAATGCTGATTAGTATATTACTTCTTTTTCTGCTAGAGAGGGAGGAAGGCTCTAGGAAGATAAGTTGCAGACTATGTAAAAGAAAAATCTATTTAGTAATAATTTTATGTGTATTATTACATATCCATACTATATGTGTGTGTATATATACATTTCAAAGCCAGCATGTGTCAAAAGATAAATAAATAAACCCTTTATTCTTAAATTTCTTTCTTATAAGCATTGAAAATTAGAAAGCATACACTATCTGAAATTACCATGGGATTTTTTGTATTTTTCTGCTTCCCTAGAATTGCACTGCTCATTGTCCTTCTAAAAATTACCCGGACGATTACTTTTGGCTAGGATCAAGTGTAGTATCTGTTCTTATCAGTTTAAAAATTACATGGACACGCATACCAGTGAATTATAACGACCCAGGAATCTAAAAAGTAGGGCTTGAAATTAGCAAAAGATGCGAAGAGGGGAAGAAACAAATTATTCTCATAAGAGTGGGGTTTTCAACAATAGGGACCCACAGAAATTGAGGAGGCGCAGCGACAGTCAAGTTAGAGAAGATTCCTGGTTGCACATGTGAGAAAGTCAGCTTCTCTCTGTTCCACAGGCAGCGGTTTCTGATCAGGAAAGGAAGAAAATGAAGCGCAAAGGAGACCGGTACTCCATGCAGACCTCTCTGATCGTAGCAGCGCTGAAGCGGCTGCTGCCCATTGGGCTGAACATCTGCGCCCCTGGGGACCAGGAGCTCATTGCTCTGGCCAAAAATCGATTTAGTCTGGTAAGTGTCCTTTCATCCCAGTGGGAATGACCATCCGACCTCCTGGCTCTCACTCATTCCCCTGTGTCCAACTTTCATTTGCATCAAATGTTTACTAAGCAGTTTTTCTGCACAGGCCTCAGGCCTCGGATTCAAAGACTGCTTTTTTTTTTTTTTTAAGGCCATTTTTATTTCTTTGTAAGTTATGTTAATCACTTCCAGGACACATTCAAGAACCAAACAGAAAAGACACAAACAAATCTCTGATAGTGGGGGGGAAATGGAATTCATATAAACTCCTATCGAAAATTTGCGATGAGAGATATATTGAAATTTAAGAAGGGCGATTTTTCAATGTCAGAAGCGGAATAGATTGTGCCAATCGTGGTAAGATAAGCTGTTGACTTTTAAAGCAGCCACTGTTTTCCTCTGCAAGCTTCAAGATTTAAATTTCCAAGATTTCTTTAGGTCTTTTATTCTTTCCTTTTTATAGCTATGCAGATGAGGATTTCAGAAATCCGAACTGGACTTACTATTTTGTATTTATGCAGACTGGAAGGTGTGTTCTCTTTATTCCCGTCCCACGGAGAGTCACGGAAGCGTCTCTCCTGATGTGCAGAGTTGGACACATTAAGAGGAGTGAACTGAGGGGAGCTTGTGGGATTGGGCGGTTTGACGCAGCCCTCCTGGCCTCTCTGTGACACTTGAGTCTCACGTGTG